>JANHFX010000083.1:0-38102 GCA_027560015.1 Chloroceryle amazona | reverse complement strand
GGTGCGGGGAGCGCTCCCCTGAGGCTGGCGATTGGGGCTCGGTCGCCGGGAGGCTGCTGCCCCGGCGGGTGGCGCGCAGAGGGGGAGCAGACACAAGGTCCGGGGACCGGGAGGCCAGCTGGAGGAGCACCGGGGACGGGGCTCCCTAACGGCGCCCGAGGAGGGGGATCCCCGGGGGCTCAGGCAAGGTCTAGGACCTCTGGCCCTGGGCTGGAAGGAGCCGGCTCCGCTCGCCTCGGTAAGGCATTTACGATCTCTTGTTTTGGCCTTTTTAACTCCTCCAGCGCTGTCACCCTCCTTCCTCTCCCGGTTTATAGAATGTCCCGGCGGTAGTGACACACAAACAGAAAGATGTTTACCAGATACAGAGGTAAAGGGTTTGTCCCGCTCCCGAGGGCAGCTCTGGCCGCTGCCCTGTCCCCAGCTGGGTGGGCTACCGCGCTGCGTGACACCGCCTGGCCTGTGCGGAGTCCCCAACGGAGCAGCAGCCCGGGAAGGAGCCGCTTGCTTTGCATCTGCGCTAAACTTTGCCAATTACCTGATTTTTTTAATTTATCTGCGCTTTAAATGCGCATCACCCCAGTCCAAATACTCTGCATCGATTTTTTTCTTTTTTTTCCCCCTTCTTTTAAGATCGAGACGGTGGCTAGTCGCCCCTTAGTCCCTTCCTTCTTAAACAACATGATTCATTTTTTATAACTTACCACCCCCACCACCACCACTCCCCCACCGGCTTTCCTAGGCGAAGCGGAGAGCTCGGGGCGGGGGCTGCGTGTTTTCTGAATGGTGGCAAGGAGGAGCGTAGGGAAAGTGGTGATCTCTCGCTGCTGTCGGGCTGGCTGCCCCGATCGTGGGAAAGTGGCTGCACGTAAAGCAGCAGATTCTTTGTCCCTGTTGTTCTTCTGTAATCGATCTCACTTCAAGTCGAGGGGTGGAAAACTTCAAAGGCAGATCAGGCTGTTGGAGGTCGGGGCAAGAGCACAATCAGCTCGTAATGCACCCACTTTGCCTCCTCCCCCTCTTACTCCTCCTTCAGGATCGGGGGCTTGGATGGGGTAGGGGTGAGGGGAAGAGTCCTCCGATCTCTAAAGTACATCCAATCAATAAATAAAATGCAGACTTTATGGAAAGAGTGAGAGGGCGGGAAAAGAGCTGAGGGCGTTAATGCACCCAAGTCAAACACAGGCTCCTGACTGCACTTTTTCTGTCTCTTCTCTTGTCTAAATAGTTTCATTATATATGGAGTAGTAGTTCGCTTGTCGCGTCTTGGGTTGGTTGTTTGTTTTTTTTTTTTCCCCTCCCTCTCTAGGTCAATTTTAGGACTGTACAGCTTACAGTATAACTAAGGAGAAAAAAAAATAGCTGCTTGACACCAGCTGGGGGTTGTCCTTCGTAGAGGGTAGTACAAAGCAGTCGACTATGGCATGCAGTTCTAGCAGCGGAGGGAGGGAGCGGGGAGCACGGAGGATGCTAAGACAATACGTAACCAGGCTGTAGACATCTGCTATTCGGAGCCAGCTGCGGTTGGCACATCTGCCAACATGTGAAAGCTACATCTAGGAAGGGTTGTATCCAGTCATGGAAATGTGTTCTTGCACTGGAGTACGTTGCATTAGAAGACCATTTTGATAAGAGTTGAGTAGAAAAAGCATGTAACTATTTTTGGTGGTTCATGACATTTTCTAAATAAAGTATTTGGGATAAGATGTCATAAAACTGCACACAATCAGCTCCTGATCCAGCCCCCAACCTGCCTATTGTGAAACCTTGAACTTTTAGTATTAAGAGAAAGTTGAATTTAACCTTACGTGGTCAGTTATGTTCTTTACACTCCTCACATGTTCGCCTTGATTAAACATTTAAATATGCTTTGATTGTATCATACTTTTTTTTTTAAATTACCGAATTTGGTAACTGTTTAGTAGAGTTAGGTTCCTTCCCCTGCCCAGTTTGTGCCCATCTAGCAGTAGAAAACCAAAAAAGAAACTGCTACACAGGTCTACCTCTGAACCTATTTTGGAATTCCCTTGCCATAAAATACCCCTGGTAGCACATAGCAAGCATGCAGCTGAAGCAAGCTATTTTGAATGCTGGATTGTTCCAGCAACTATAATTTAGGATAGTCTTGTGTCTGCTGTATCTTGTGACAGGAGCTTGATTACCCTCAGGCAGAGAGGTGAAAAGATAACTGCAAGTCAGTTTCGTATCCTTAGTAGCTTAGGTGTCAGCTGTATTACGCTAAAGAGAGGGCTTTAGCCTTTCTCAGAGTTTTTGAGAAAAGTAATGGTATTATTTTTAATCATAATAATATTCTATCATTCTCCACATACATAATAACCCTTCAGATATCTTTCCACTTGTATAGTCATCAGTAGTCAGCTTCAGCTGTTGCAATAGTAAAATGGTTACTTACTATGTGTAGTCACATAGTACAGGTGGAGAGTATGACAACACCATGTGCTATGTTGGGACACTAAAAAGCCCATTTCCATTCAGTTGATTGCAACCTTCCAATTATTCACCCTTTACATCATAATTTTCTGTCTGTGTTCTTTCCTGGAGTGAATTTTTCAGAAGCTATTTCAGAAAAAAAAAAAAAAAAAAACAAACCACCAACCCTAATCTCTGTTTAAATACAAAGAAAAATGGAAAATGCTGAAAGCACGTGCCTAGTGTTTTACATTGTAATCACGTTCTCAACAGGGTTGTTTTTTCAGTGTTGTGGGGTAGAGAGTTAAAAGTAGGCAGAAAGCTCAGTCAATTAGGAACAAGTCTTCTAGTCAAATACTTGAACTTGCTGTGATTGCTGGGGCTGGATTTTTATCAAATGAATGGGTTATTAAAAAAAGAAGAAATTCCTTACATCCAATTAACCCAGCCCATGCTGGCTAAGAGAACTATCATTGCATTGTACGTTTGCAGATGGAATAGGAATTGTATTATAAGGATAAGGCTACCATAGATCTGATTTTTTTTCTCCTTAGATGACAGCTCTACTTCCCCCCACCCACCCTCTGGGTCCCATCTGGGTAACCTTTTCATAATTGCACTCTGTATTTTAAAATCTCTGCCAGAGTGGGAACTGGGGCTTTCTGTTTTGTTTTCTCCTTCTTCTTCTCCTCCTTCTTCTTCTTCTTTTTCCTCTTCTTCTTCCTCTTCTTCCTCTTCTTTCTGCTTTGTTTTGCTACAGGGACAACTAGTCAACGGGTTGGGCTTGGTCCTTTGTGGTATCTAATGAGAGAGTGGTAAAGGATCACGGGGCAAAGACAAGCAATGCAATGGCAGCAACATGGAGGCACTAAGTGGAACACTTTAGTGCAGTTCTAAAGCACAGAAGGCAGTTTGAAGGATCATACTTAGGCCCTCGGTTGGGTCTGCCTTTTAGACATGGTCATCAAAGGCTGTAAGTGGTAAATAAACTCCCTCTCTATCTCTCTTTCTTCCTCCTTCCATTCTTCCTTTGTTAGACTCTGCTTTCTGGTTAATCTTGATGAAGTAGGAGTATTTATCCCTGAGAGGCTTCATCCTGTGGTAAAGGCTGCAGGACAAGGAGTGTTGAAGATGCCTGGAAATGATCCTTAACAACCTTCCTATCTCCATCCATATACCCATCATTCCTGCTCTAGCACTTTGCAAAGGGTAAGGAGAAACCTCCTGGCTCTGGCAGGGGGTTTGGACTAGATGATCTTTAGAGGTCCCTTCCAACCCTAACATTCTGTGATTCAAACAGGGAAGAGAAAGGACATCTCCTCAGCCTCATCATTAAGGTGGGAAAAGTTCATGTGAGATATCAAGAAGGTGTGAAAGAAAGGAGAGAAAGGGGCACAATAGGGCCGGTTGGCACAGGGTGGTGCATAGTGTGGCACAAGTTGAGTATCATGTCTATTTTAAGATTCCAGTAAGATCATCCACCTTTTTAAGCTAAACATTTTAAAGTTTTATCAACTTTTTAATATTTTGATGCATTCTCAATTATAATGCTAGTGACACTTTTGCTTTGTCTATTTGTTAATATACATTTAAATCTGGGGCTGAATTCCCATCAGTTTAGGGGTGTTTTCCACCCTTTTTCATGTTGCTGTTGAGTTTGGACATGCCTCATTTTCTGTTTCAGTACATCCTTACCACACTACTGTTGGAGAGGAAGTTTTCCCAGATGAGAGACCAAGGCAAAGAGAGACTTTATGTAAAACCTGATGAATGTGCACACTTTGAGGTGAAACCTCAGAGTCCCCCAGCTGTAAAAGCACTTCCTACTCCTCCTGTCTACACTGAATGCAGACTTAAAGAGTTCTCCATTACCATGGTGTGATAAGACTGTTCTCTTATGTCACATGATAGAGGAGAAGCTACAGTGCAGACCTCCTTTTCTTGAATACCATGCATGGACCCTTGCACCAAAGCTATCCCATGCATGTGTCTTGTGGATCTTCTTAAGGTAGTAGTGTCTGTCTTTACAAACAAGTCCCTGTTACACATAATTAGGGCTAAAAGGCACTTCTGACCTCAGACTCGGGTGATGCTTACGGGCAAAGCTGGTTAGTTCTCAGGGAATAAACTAAATATATTTAGCATAGATAGTCAAAGAAGCTCAATGATCACCTTGAAAGTGACCCTCATAGAATAGTCTTAGCATTCAACAACTTCTGGCATAGCTGGGAAGTGAACCCAGACCCGTCCAGTGCTCCTTCAGTTTGCTAAACTCTGCTCTGCTTCATACTTCCCAATACCACCCATTTTGTTTCCCTTGTTTCTAATATCTCCCTTTAACACTTTTCTACTCCTTTTTCTCTTCATATTCTGTTTTTGGGTTTTTGTTTGTTTGTTTGTTTGTTTTGGTGGTTTTTTTTTCTGTTTTTTTTTTTTTTTTTTCACTTTTCAACTGCAACTTAAAATGTTGTATTTAAAAATGAAGGGCCCAGATCCTCGGAGCCAGCCAAACCACACATGGTGCAGGCCCAGGGTATAGGGAGGGGGAAGGTGGCTCTAAGCCATTTTTCATCTCCCTGGATTCTAGGTTGACTTGATGCCAAAGTGGCCCCTGGTATAACTGAGAGCAGGAATGCTCTAAATTACACTAGTTAGAACAGTTCCCAAGGGCCTATCCTATGCCACTTTCTCCTTTCTGCTTTGGCCACCTAAGAAGGCCTCCTACACTGCCTTATTTTGTGCAGGGATTTCCTACATCAGTGAACACCCAGCTGCCCTATTACGGTACAAAGGTGATGGAGAATCATTCCCTAAGCATTTCCAGTATAAATAAAACAATTCGGTTAAAGAAAATTACAGAACTAGCAGAAAGTTGGAATTTGTCATCTTAATGACTTTGCTTGAACATCACATTTTCCCTTCCTACTTTCCATGTGTGCTTGTTTTTAATTAGGCTGTGTCACCCCCCAAGTCAGGGACTATGTAGGTTGAGTGAAGAATGGTCTGGAGAACAATACAGAAAATGTTTTATACCATTAGAAAAATCAGCAACTTTTTTTCTTTGATAAGAATTTTGTATGTGGTTCTACTCCTGTCATTTCCACAAGGAGATGGCCATTATGGAGATGTAACAGAAATGCTGGATCATAGGAAGGCTGAAGTAAGACTGAAAAGATTGGAAATGATCCACTCAGAAGACAAGTAAGAGAGTTATAACAAAAAAATAACTAAACATAGTCTTAGATTTTATTGGGAGCCCTCTTTTTTTAAGTGGCAGTTCTAGTGAAAGATGTCAAACTGAAAACTAGCCCAAGAAAATATTTTCTTATACAAGGAGGTATTGACAATGTCACTTGAGACCTCACCAAAATCTTGTAGTGAAGAATATAACAAAATATTCCAAGTAAGGTAAACACAATAACAAGTATATCCCCTGTTAATGTTTTAAAATAAATGATTTGTGTAGAGAATAAAACCTCATGCTTCAGAGTTCGTTATGGCTCATAGTTTAAGACAACCTTTAAGGGCTTAGAATGCAATTTTGTGAGGGCAGACTATCCCACCTACCTAGAAAGGATTTATAGTAACTATGTTTGAGGTATCTGGTTCCACCAGTTGACACAACTTCCTGCACTAAGCAGGTCTCAGATGTGATTCTGTATTGCTGTGTATTTCCAGAGAGAGGGAGATGGAGACTTGGCTTTCTGTTTGGGGAGGTCTAAAGTCTTTGGGACCACTAGGTGCTCTTGAATTGTAAACAACTATAATTTTGATCACAACAAATACAGTCAGAAGTCAACACTGGGACATAGTGGAATGCCAGTCAAGAAGACAGTCTTAGAGCTGTTACCTTCAAAATGTGTGAAAGAGTTCAGTTTCTGAAGTGTCTGAAGGCCTGAAGTAACCTCTGAATTTTAATTACTATCCACAATATCTTACCCTCCTCTTGAAATCATTGTTCTTCATACCTGTATGTATCTTCCATTTTCATGATGATAAGTTTCCAAAAGGCTTGTGGTTTGGGCCAAGTTTGGCAATTTTAGCACAAAGCTTTGTTATGTGATATCATTCAAAGAAATTAGAATTTCAGCTAAATTACCAAACCCAAGATTCATTTGGCTTTGGAAAAACACCTGTGTTCCTGAGCTGACTCAACAGTAGCTGGTAGATCCCTGTCTTGCTACTTGTGTGTTGTTACCTATATCTTCCACCTGTATTTTGAGCACTAGATATCAAAGCTAGGGCTCTGGTATGTAACCTGTGAAGGTTTCACTCCCTGGTGTATTGGGAAGTCATACAGCCTCCTCATGTGGGAAGCTCACTGAAAGAGATGATGTCTTAGGTACAGACAGGGTAATAGTATATGTGAAGGAACATCTATGCAGTTAAACTACCACAGCAGACATCTCCTTTTGAGCATGGAGAGGAAGACCTGTCTGATGAAAAGACCCTCTCCTATACTTTGCTCAGAACCAATTACTCAAATCAGTTGAGAAACAAAAGATTTTTTTTTTCCCCTGAAAAATGTAAAAGATCTTGTTCCTTAAGCTCCTAGAACTGCTTTGTGTTGAAAGTGTGGAATGGCAACTGTATGATCAGACCCTTAAAGGGTTGTTACTGTCATCAGACATAAGATGTCTTTTTAAGAAGTGAGAGGCAGATCACATCTGGAGGACAATTTTTAACTTGGTTTCTATCTCCAGGAGTGGTCTTGTGACCTGAGGCTATGTGGCATTGCATTTTGCTTCACATTGTCAGCTTTGAGAAACTGGAAAAATACCTTCTTGTGTGGTGGATTGTTTGTCTAGCTATTAAGCTACAGGCAGCACTGGATAGCTAGTGTGCAGACTTCTTGGAGGTCAGTCGGTGTTCAGTTTTAATTCAATTCAGTGAGGTTTTATTGGCCTGACAAGCTACCCTAGCACATGCACATGCTGAAAGTTTAGCAAAATCACACCTACTAAAATTGTCCTCTTTTATAGGGCAATTTGTGAAGCACTGGAAGCACTCAGGTGGCATGTTACAGTGTCAACAGAGGCTTTCTGAACTTATTGCTGCCACCGACCAATAAAAGCACTAAGAAATACTTGACTAGGTTATATTTTTCACAGATAGCTTAAATGTGATGGCACTTTCAAGTACTGAAGACATTCTGTTATGCTTTGGGGAAATCTTAAGAAAGTTCCTAATGTCTTATGACATCTATGCTGAGCTATCAGGGTACAAGATATCAAATCTGCAGTAAGACTTTGTCTTACTGGAAATCTCAGCCCACTACAGACAATTTAGTCGTACAATATAACTGACATTTTTCAGTTTATTTAAATATGGTTCTGGTTTTGTAGGGGCAGAAACTGAGTTTATACAATCTGAGCAAAGTCTCATATATTTTTAACTACAAGTTCAGAAAACTTTTGTAAGATAAGGTATAACTTTCTTGAGATAGAGTGATTTAGATGGAAACATATCAAGGAATCTGGACTAAAGTTCACTGAAGACAGTCTGATAGTATCTCTGTCTGTCCATCCTCTTTGGATGTCTAGTTCAGCTGTGGATATTAGAGACAACAAGGATATAAGGAAGAGCAGAACCTACAACCAGTACATCACCAAGGTTTGTTGCATGTCTCAGAGGGATCTGAAATAGTATTGAATGAATAGTCTTTAACTTAACACTTCAAATTCACCAAAGGGAATAACTTGCTTTCCAATCTAAAATGGAAATGCGTCAGGTAGAGTGGAGAAGGAAAAATTCATCAGGAAACTCCAATATTTTAATGAGTGTTTTCATCCAGAGCTGGGATGAGATGTTAAAACCTTTACTGAATAGAATTTTATCTGAAAACTGTTATTCATAGTTCAGAATACTTCATTATGACACTTCCAATCAGCTCCAGACACAATCACATGATTTAGAAGTATTAACAAAAATGAGAGACGTAACTAGGTTTTAAGTCAGTCTAGATGCCAGCAATTGCAGGTTGCTGTTTGTTGGAGTTTTTTTCAACATCAGTTCAGAACACTGATATCTGCATCACTTCTGATTAACTGCAGACCCTGAGTCTGGGGGCAGTTCTTTTATCTAAGAACCACTTATTTACATGTGAGAGTAATTTTTTTCTGTTAGGTATGTGAATTAGACTATTATACTAATAAGTTGGGATCTCTTAATGATGCCTGAGAAGCCCCAAAGAGGCTCTGAAGCTGTCCATGAGCGGATCTTCCCATGCCAGATGAGTGCCAAGGTGGCCATCAGTGACTGCATCAACTTGTGTCAGGAGCCAGAATGTTACAAGCCACATGTATTCCCTGGAAGATCTGAGATCAAATAATCAGACCTCTCTGGCCTCCTAAACTCAAATCTTTGCAGCACAGTAACACAGTAATCTATGATTCTAACACAGAGGAATATCTGATGTGGTCTATCTGAGTTCATATTGTCGCATGTGAAAAAATGATGCAAAATACTAGACAGGATAGGGCACACTGGTAATAGTTAATGGCAATTGCTAATTTTGCCTTCTCAAGTGTCAGTTTCAATTGCATTAAAATTTGTTCTGAGTCCCAATGACTGTTCTCCTGCTGGTGGCTTCATCATTATGGTATGGGCATAGTCACCCAGACAGATGAGTACATGTTTATCACAAGTGACAGGGTGAAAGAGCTGATGGTAGGGAAAACTCTTTTAGAATGATAATAAAAATGAAGTAAGTTGATGTTACTTAGTTCCAGGTATCCACGCTTTTCAGACCTTTAGTAGCTGAGGTTTTTTCATTGTGTTCTAGAGGAAGGAATAAATTCATTCTTTTGGCTCTTCTGACTGTGAGCAGCCTGACTGGACTGACTGATGTCAGTGGGAATACTCATGGGAGAAGAGTGTCAGGATCAGAACCATGCAGAGGTGTCACCATTTGCAAGGACTTTGCCAAAGCCTCACGTGGAAATGTTGCAGATAAGAACTTGGATACACTGGTAGATCTATGTGAAAGTTTGAACAGCATCTGCCTGCAGTTCTTGATGCAGGCCAGTGTGGTTTGTCCTTTGCCTTTATACATGCCAATTTCACCCACAACATTTTTTAGATATGAAAGTGTTACATGTGTTTAGTAGCCAATTTGCAAATACCGAACTTCCCATTTTTTTATTACAAAAATGGTTTTAGAAGAGGCTAATCATCATTATGGACTGGTTTCATAAAACGTAAACCAGCTATTTTTCATGTACAAAAAAGCTTCCCACACCACTGTTGACTTCTGGCTTTTAAAATGGCCAAACCAATGTTCTTGAAAAAGTGCCGAGATTAATTTGTACTTACTTGGAAGCCTGATGTAGAATGATATGCAGTGTGACAGGCAGTTAAACCTCTGTGGGATGGGAGAAAATCCTCTGCTTTAATGGAATTGATTGGAAGTATCCTATAGCACTGCTCTATTCAGTTTTAATACAGCTTTGCATTGCTTCCTCCTTCCTCATTCTTCTGAACCCTAGTGCAGAGACTGCTTCCAGACATTTACCCTCACACTTGCTTAGTCTCAAGTGAAATTACCTTTGTGATTTCTCCCCACGTATTTCTTGTTTTATACTGTTCTTTCTAATCCCACGCTCACTTTGTCTCCCTTACACCTCCCACAGAAAATCAGTCCTCCATTTTCTCAATGCATTTTCAGCCTTGATACTCTTTGCTAGTCTGTGGAAACCACAGTTCCTCCCATAGTGCTGTTGTTCAGAGACACAAGCATTCTTTTTTTTGACCCCCATTCAGATTCTGTCCACATGCATCCACCCTAATCTTTTGCTTATCTAATGCAGGTAGGTCTTTGGGCTATGTCTGAAATGAGGGCAGGAACTCTGCGACTGGAAAGGTGCTGACATGCCTTCCATGGTATAGCCATTTATGATAGATTTTAGAAAGAAATTTTCCATCATATAATTATAGAGAGGGGCAGTGTCCATACTCTGGTCTATCAATTACAAGTGTTGCTGGGTAATACTACTATAACATACGCCTGTTATTCCCATTTTTTATGCTATGCCTTCTCACTAGTAATTCTAGTCCCCTTCTCAGGCCCTTGTGAAATTATACTCAGATGGAAGTCACAAATGGTGCGGCTTAACAGTGCTCCACAGCCTGTGTGCAGCTGAATGCTCACAGAGGTTTTCTTTTCACTACAGAAACTGTCCTAGAAAGTTGCTTGTTCTTGCTGACTGCTAAACAAATGGAGGGCATGCTTTCACAAGAAATAAAGAGAAAATAAGACTCGGCATACTCAGGTGGCTCCCAATTGCTCTGATTGCTTTGAGAGAATGGCCATGAGAAACTGAAAGGGCAGAGTTGGAAGCCAGAAGATGAATAAAGGGTGAAGAAGGGAAGATACTTGAAAAAGCTGTTGGTTGTAGCCTTTTTCCTGAATAGTTGTGTGGATACTGAAAAGGGTGTCATTCCTGACAATATTCTACGGTGGTTACTCTCCAAAAATTTCATAAACTGATCGACATCGGTTTTTCCTATGGTAAACAACTAAGAGAGCTATTGCTGAGCATTGAATAACCTGGGATCTTGGAACCTGTTTTCTACTTAGTGGAACTGCCTTTCCTTCAGAGATCCAGGAAGTGAGATAGACACCTGAATTAAGTAACTCGGACCTTACTGATTCAATAAAAAAGCCACATTTTTTCCTGGGTTTTAAAGTGTAGTTGGAGCTCTCCATCAGAACACCCCTTGAAAGCAGAGTCATAGAGAAATGTAGATGGTAGTTCCCAGCTACTAGCCTAATGATAAACTACATTTGTAATAATAATAGCTCACTATCCATGTAAATATAGCTTAGTAATTTTAAAGTAAACATAAAGAAATCTTAAAAGAGAAGACTAACATAATACATTCTCTAAGAAGAAAAGACTAGACAAAGTAATTTTTTTTCTTTCTTGGATGTGAGCTGCAGGCTGTTGCTGTGCCCCACATCTGTACATATTTAGACACTTTGGTATAATCCATGAGAAAAATCTTGCAAACGTGCTTGTTTGAGGTTCTACCCTACCACAAGAATATATTAACTAGTTAAAGTGAAGCCACTAATTTATATTGTTTATAAAGAAGTTTATTGTTGGTGACTTTTGTGGAACACATTAAGTGTGTAGATTTTGGGGGCATGATTTTTTTTTTTTTTAATTATATGAAGCTCTCAGGTGGAAGAGAGCTTCTTAAATTAATACTGTCTGGTTTATTGCCTTTAAAAAGTTCAGCGGGTCCAATCAGTCTCTTGTCACTGTAGCAAAATAGGATACATTCCAGTTATGTCAATTACTAAGGCTATGAAGAAGGATATAAAAATGGATTAAGATTCTATAAATCTACAACACATAGAAATATGTTACTGTCTAGCTGCTGTCATTTTGCAAAATACATAGAAACTGGGAAAATTACAGCTTTATTAAATCCACTCATTTTAGAAGTCTGCAAGTTGGAGCATCTCACTTGCTAAAACCTCAGTGGAGGAAAGAAGCTGAAAAATTAGTGAATACTTTAACTGTGAATGGGTGGCTCCTTCACCGTGACAAGAAACATTTACATGCTCCTGTAAATCTTCACATTTCAGTAAATATTTATAAGATCTTCATAGGTCTTCAAGAAGATTTTTTAGGAACTGCCCCTGACATATTTGTCTTAAGGACCTGCCCTTCATGGTACTTATCCTCCTCAAATTCTCTTGAGATCAGGGACTGATGACCCTTAGGTTCTTGCAAGACTGGTCCCTATGAGAGAAATTTCTTCACTACTTAAACTGGTGCTCTAGAAGTTACTGAATTGCTTCCCATTTTGGCTCCTACTGATGGACACTTGCTGTATAGGACCACTCTTTACAGACTGGTAGAAGCACATCCAGAGTCTTACCAGCAATTGTCTCGTTGCTGTGAACTTTATATTTATACCTTGGGTTTGTTTTTGTTTATTTTGGTTGGTTGGTTTGCTTTGTTGGTTTCTGCTGGTTTGGGTTTTTGTTTTGGCTTGGTTTTTGTTTTGTTGTGGGTTTTTTTATTGGCAAGTAAAAAGAAAGCAGGAGTTAGTGATATTTTGTCATGTTGTTTTGCTCAGATTATAGGAGAGAGATGGTAATTAGGAAACTGATGGTGATGATACTGGTTACACCTCTAAGCTTCCTGTCTTATCAGGGTTCTTCGCTTAGTAAATACACAGGATAGCTGATACATAGTAGTTTGGAACATAAGAAAGGCGCAAGCCGTATCTATCTCTTCTCCTATGGTTTTATCTTTAATTCCTTTCCATTCCAAGTGTACTCTAAGACAATTTTTTTTCTGCTGTGTATGTAAAAAATTAGTTTGGTAACTCAATGCAGAGAAAGTGAAAAATGAAATAAATCTTTGAGAATTGGTTCGTTTTCTTCTTTTCTGTATTGTTAGTACCATCTGTCCAGCATTGTTGAACTGTATTAAATATCATTCTAGAGCTTGAACAAAAAGAAAAAAATATATTGTTTAAAAAATGTGCAGTGAGAGAGAGACTTAGAAAAGGTACAAGACTGACAATCAAATAATCAAAACTGAACTAACTTATTTATCCATAGAACATAACATAACAGAGGCAGCAGCTGTGGGCATTATTTCACCACTAAGCTGCCAATATTTTCACACCTTGCTCTGCAGGGAACATGATTGTTCATTTTCCACTGTGCTTGTATCTTTGGCCTTCCTTACAGGGACACCAGTGATAATCTAAGTGAGTTTATCCATCAGAAGGAGACAGAAAATTAGCCATTTATCTTATGCTTTTAAACAGCGTGTCGAAATATAAGATATAAACCCATCTTTTTTGAATATGTAGCAGTAGTATGTCATTCAAATATTTAGATCTTTGAGTTATCTTGCACTTCAGTACCTCTGATGCACCAAATAAAAAGTGTCTGCATCCACAATTAAAGCTTTTTACAATCTTCATACATATGCTGCCAAAACTAAGACAAAATACAGTTTCTTCTTAAAAAAAAAAAAAATAAAAAAAGAACCTCCTGAATCAGACTTACTCTAATGCCATGGTTGCTATAAAAATACATTGATAAACCACAGGAATAGCGATTCCAGCTCAGACCAAAGTTCTGTCTGACTTGGCATCCTACCCCCAAGAGCAGCCAAAGCAGATGCACAGGGAAGGAGATGTAAGGAGGAAGACATGTCTCCTGGTCTCCAATAAATTGCAGTTTGTGAATATCCTCTGTCAAGTATTGTGTCTTTGTGTTTAAAAGTCCTCATTGGATTCCTTTCCCTACTAATTTGTCTAATAAACTTTTACCATCAGCAATATCCCTGCCTTCATTTCTTTCTCTTGAGGTGGGTTTTCCAAAACATGGTTTGTTTAGGGAAGCTTTTAGCTTGCCCCCATTCTGAGAGTGCTAGAAAATGATTCCTGTTGATAGAAAGTTGTTGTATTCCCTCCAAAACTTCAACACTGTTCATTCTTTCTGTTCTGTTCCTCCTGGTGCAAGCAGTGCTCTGGAAACTGTTGAACTTTCCTGAGATAGGTTAGTTCCTCCATGTCTCTCATCTGCACAGGAGCATGCTTAGAACCTGCCATCAAAGGTTTGAAGTTTAGTTTAGATGCCAGCGCTTAAAATTTCCATATCATAATGAAAAATGCCACTAGCCTCACTAAATTTTAGTAGTTGTATCAAAAAATGCAAACTTACATAGGTGCTATTGAGACAGGAAGATTCATCAGCAGTGTTCAGAGCCTTCCCCATTTCTCACTGTTTCTTCTGTCACCACTTGGCACTTCTACTAAACACAGATTTGGGATTCATCTCACCTATTTTGGTGTGCCTGCAGTGGAGCCCTCTACAACTGAGAGAGTCACCCCATGTTCCTTATAGGACAGAAAGAAATACTTTTGAGAGTGCAATTTGTCAATTCATTGACACTGTCCTGCTTACTTTAGAACCAGATTATTTATACCTTCTTTCCATTGACTAATAAAGCAGTCTCAACAATTAAATCAGTTAAGCTCATACATTGTAGGTATCTACAGTTGTTTTAGGTGAGCTGTGATGTTATGGAGGAATTCTTTATATTCATTGTTGTGGCTGATGTAGAAATTTACAGTATCAGTAGGAAAATGTTAGTTCCCATGTTCCACACTCACCTGTCTTTAGAGAAACATGCAGAGAATCCTGAGAAGTCCAGCTCATGGAGGAATGGGCTGTCACTAGGAACAAGTAGAAAACATAAAAGCTCAGATCTATAGAAGACAAACCATCAAATAAAGCCCTTCTTCATTGGACAACGTGGATTTCATGTATAATTATTTGAATTTTTCTTCAACTCATATGCAATTATGAAATAGAAATAATACTTCTCTCCTTGGCATCCCCAGGGGAGTCCATGGGCTACTGTTCTTCTGCTGGGCTTCCTTTTCTTCAAAGCCTATAGAGCTCTAAAACCATAGTAAGTTTATGGAGAGATTTCACAGAAAGTGCTTGACAATTACCATATTTCATTTTCTCCTGTCTCGGATAACTGATGATCTCTTATTAAAATGTCTCTAGGAGTTTAGTATCCATGGAATTCCAACTTCACTTTCAAAGGAGGTGCCAAAGAACTGGGGCTTCATCTTTTTCATTTCCATTACCTTCTTTTTCTCCTTTGTTTACCATTGGTATTTCTAGCAAAAATGTTTGCATGTGTCATGCATTCAGTAGTCCTGCCTAAGTCAGCAAGTAGCCCCTAATAATAGCACTCAGAGAAGTAAACTGCCATGTTTGTCATCTCCAAAGAGTTCTGTGAATGGTCTTGCAGCTGAAGAACATGTCATTTGCTCAAAATCACATGGAATTTAATTCCTGGCTGCACTCAGACAACCAATTTTACCATACTGGAATTTCTTGCCGGCCTTTTACTTTTTCACAATGATAATTGATTTTACAGTATCGTACTGTGGAACAAGGGAATCACGGAGCTATCTTGCAAAAGTCAGAAAGTAAAGCTGGAGAGTGTGGAGAGCAGTGCAAAATGGAGGGCTGAGGAACAAAGCTATTACAAACATGATAAAAAAGCCTATATTTGTGGTAGCAATTAAGTTTCTGTTCATAAGGGTACCGATACCAAGACTCCCTAGTACAAAATTTTGTTCGGTTGTACTAGAAAGTATGCAAGACCACGTCTGAGTTTGCTTTGCCCTCCTCTGTGCCTTCTGGTAGAGGACAGCATCTGGACCAGTGTTTTTAAAGGGAAGTGACTCTTTCATGTTTCTGTATCTGTTAGCACACTCCCCAGGCATTTGACTCTTTCAAACCTTCTAATCATGTAGTAAAACATTTTAAAAGAACATATCTAGCCAAATAGGCGACTGAGTCTCAAAAGCAATTGTTCTTTTCCATCAATGGCTTCTAGTTCAAAAATCTCAGCCATCTGCTTTCCATCTTACATATATTGATGTTATTTTTTATTTAGTTAGCATTTTATGGGGCCATTATAATAAGGGGAAGTCTGGGTAATTAAAACTGTATCATGGCTTCATGTTCTTTAGTGGTAAAACACATCTGTTGACACAAATTTATCTCTTTTTTTATTCTGTTTTTCACTGCTTCAGATATTCTGATGCTTTTCTTCTGAAACATCCATTTACTAGTCTACTGTACTTCTAGGGTTGGTGTTAATGTTAACAAGGGCTGGCTGCAAGTGTGTCAGGTACATAGAAGAAAAATGGACAGGGACATCTGAAACCACGGACTGCTGCCTTCCCTGTTTCTGCTGCTTGGCCTTTTCTCTGAAATAGAGAAATTTTTAACTACTCCATCTTCCAAAATATTTTAGTTACAGCATAGGAACAACTGTAACATGCTGTGTTGTAATTAGAATTTATTATTTCAATAATAATATAGAATAATGCAACATGCAGGTTTAAAAAGTGATCTTTTTATATTAAGCTGGCTAACAATAGTCACCTTGGACTGATAGGTTTAGCAAAAGTACACTCATTCATGTCCATGATAACCTATGATCACTACCTTTTTTTTCTATAGTGGCTGCTATGTGAAAAGCAGCTGTTTTCAACCATTGAAAAAATGGGAACGCCTGATTATATGGGCACGTATACTACGTTGTCTTCTGACCAAGTATTCTGGATATTTTATATTTATGCTGGGGAAACATTGCAGGACTAACCTTCTTCTTTAAAGCTCCATGAACCAAACTAGTGCAGTTTTACAAAGTTCATATTGGTCAAATGATGGGATTGCTGACATTTCTGCAGTTTTGCTGGCAGTGCTATTCCTTAAAAGCAGGTTGGAATGGAAAGTATGTTTTTTCCTGTGCAATTACACCTACTAAGGCTTTGGACATTTTTTTTTATGAAACATATTCTGTAACCAACATTGTAATCCTGGCCCAAATATATTCTTGGGGCACATCTGTGGTGCTGTCCAAGGAACCAGATAATCTGTCAAACTCAGACTCACCAACCATGCTCATTGTTACCCTTCATGTCTGCCTGAAAAGTTCACTTCAGCAGAAGTACACATGTCCTTTTGAATCTGCAAGCATTGTTACTGTCTAGTTGACGTTCATGTAGTATAGTTTCTGTGCATGGGGCTGAGCATGTTATAGCCCAGATAGGCAGTAGATATCCACTCTGTGGATTCTTTGTGCCACAGGATAATAGCTGAGAGCATAATACCTGGCAACATGCACTGACGGTGTGTGGATAACAGAATTCTCAATATTTAGTCTTGGTATTGAGACTTTTTTACCCCACATCATGAGCATAAGCATAAAATGTTTATTTTCACCTTACTAACAGAGCTACCTGGTTGTACCATACATCCAGACAGGAGGGGTAGCAATTTCCCAATGCTGTGGAGACAAAGGGCATAGGGAAAAAAATATGACTATGAGCATCCCTTTCCCAGAGAGATGGTAAATGTTAAAAAGTCATCCAGAGCCAGGGAAGAAGCTCAAAGCAGAGATGCTATAACACTGGTCTTCTGACAGCTCACCATATGCCTTGACCAGTGATTTCATGTGACAAATAAAAGATAGACAAATATTAATAGACCCAATTTTAGGGATTATTTGGGATTGAATTAGAATTGATTAGTGGATATTATCCTGCACAAACAAAATGTCCCTTTTTAGCCTTTGCCTGTTAATGCTTGAGCTGGTCATTAAGTAGCATGGAAGTCCCCCATCGACTTCAGAGGAAGGGGGATGGAAAAAACATATGCATCAGGATAAAACCCCATCAGTTATTTAGGGTTTTAAATACAAGGCTAGTCTGTGTCAGTTTTCCACTCTGTGTATCCTAGTGACAGGGGTTTGCCAGGTGTCTTTCTTCAGGCCTTTGAAAGCACATGCACATCCTCTTGTCCCTCAATAGAGGGTGCTTTCTATGGATGTAGTGGATTTAATTATTTAGGCCTTGTTCATGTCCTGGTACTTTATAGATAGCTGTACTTTAAATCTCTGACAGTAACATAGGTGTAGTGAGATTATCAGTGTAAGAAACATGCAGACAATATGGTCACTACTGTAACACCCCTTTATTAAGCTGCAATTGTAATTCATTAAATCATTGCAAAATAATTAAAAAAATGGTTGGAAGACAAATACCATAGACACAGTCCCTAAAAAAACCTTTAACTGAGATCAGATGCAGTATTGCAGAAGCCCAGGGAATGTTGCAGTTCATATTCTCCCTTCCTGGTTCTTTCAAGGGGAGCACAGTACATTTTGACTAACATACATACTGGCAAGTTTGCATTGCAAATGTTTCTCTTAAATATAGACCA
Organism: Chloroceryle amazona; assembly: GCA_027560015.1. NCBI lineage: Eukaryota > Metazoa > Chordata > Aves > Coraciiformes > Cerylidae > Chloroceryle > Chloroceryle amazona. The sequence continues at coordinate 19,879 of JANHFX010000083.1, read as the reverse complement.
AAATTAATTTAAAATTTGCTTACACTCAGAAATGTTGATCCATAGATGCTCTACAGCTTCAAACAGACTGCTGTTTTCCTGTTTCCTTTTTTTCTTGAAAAAATGCCCATACATTTGATTGCACCTTCGAGATTTCCAGTTGAATGGGGCATCTGGGAACTCAAAGGAGAACTTGCACTGCCAAAAATTTGCAAGCACAAATAGAAATGAATTGGAAAATATATATCTGTTATCTGGTTCATCTTCCAGTTCAAAGATTTTGTTTGGGCTGGTCTTTCAAGTTACTTCTTTATCATTACTTCTGGAAAAAAAATGCATGAAGTCATCAGTGCTCCCAGAACTCCTATCTCTATTGAAACAGGCATTAGAGCAAAGAACTAGTAAGAACCTGGTGTATTTCAGTCCCACTTGTATAACTGATGAGAGACTACCCCATATCCTTAGTCTGAAAATACTCCCGTGTGCACTTCTGGAGGCAGAAAACAGGTATTAAGGAACACAAACAGCTTAATAGTCCAGGTGCATGACTTGCACTCCCATCCATATAAGCCATTTTGTTTTCCTGAAAGCCAAGTCAGATGCACAACCCAATATAAACCTTTTACCAGCATCAAATATGCCTTTGGGTAATTCTCCTCTTGATAGCTTTAAGGATTGACTAAAGTGAGTGCAATTCTCTGTAGGAGCTACCAATGTTTAGAAACCTTCAAAACAACAGCCAACCAAACACATTCAGTTCCTGCCGATGAATAGCTCAGTCAGCTGAGCTAAGACAGAGTTTATAGTGTATTTATGTGGAAGAATAGATACAGACAGCAAGACAGCATCTCAGAGTGGGACAATGAACATCAGGCAGAATAAATCTGTTAAAGTTAGGCTTGAAGTTTAATCATTGTCCTGTGCATCGCACTAGCCATTTGACGCATGTGCCATGCTTACTTTATTTGTTTAAAAACTATGTTGCTCCTCCTTATGAGATTTTTATAAACCCTAATAAATAATCTCTCCAGATGGTTCTGGGAAGGACATTGGTAGCATTAATCAATTTTTATTTTCCTAGGAAAAAGTGAGGCACAGCAGCTGTGTATCTCACCCAAGATCTCCTAGAAAGCCTGAACAATAGAAAGCAAACAAAAAAAAAATCCAGATCCCCTGTCTTCCTTCCCTGCTAATATTATGTTTTATTTAATATTTCAGATTAGCATACACTGTGTGGGGAAAGGTTTCATAATGAGATTTTCTTCTGTGGAATTTTTCCAGAGTTCCACCTAGACATGGCATTTTTATTTTTATTTTCACAGAAGGACTCTCCCTTCCCCAGGCCCCACAAAAGTTTCTCTGATGGGGAGATGGGACAACTTGGGAGGTCTGTGTGTGAAGAACTACATTTTGCTGGATACACTCCTGCTGTTAGCAAACTGCTCCAATGGGAGGACCAGCCAACTAACTCAGTCAACCTGCTAAAATGGATTCCCTATTTTACAGTGACATATCCTCTCAGTTAACTCATCTGTTAGATTGTAAAAATTGGAGAAGACAGAGCACACACGATGCGACGAGAGTAAAAAATGGCTAATGGGGTAAGGTTTTGTTGGTATCAACAAAGGTTGGTACTTCCCTGTTTGCTCTTTGCTTTACCTCAGTTTTTGTTCTTTCCCTGTCTCTCTTCACTGATTCTGATTTTGTTTCTGTAAACATAAACCAGTCAAAAATTTCCACAGGGAGCAAACAAAGAACTCCTTGCAGGTTATTGCCAGGATCGTCAAAGGAAATAAAAGTATATACAAACCCCACAAAGAATTCTCAGGAGACCCTCATCAATGTTTGCATTTAACCTGAGCTCTGTGAAATATGAATCCACTGCTCTTTACTGCTACCTGTACAAGTCAGAAACTGCCCAAGCAATTGGAAAACTGGTCCTAAGTTACAGGTTTTGACTGGATGTTTCCTTCAGTCAGCTTTGGCAGCCTATGAAAGAATACCGGCTTTTGGAACAGCTAGTTCATCACATGAAAACCATACTATGGAATTGTATTATTTCTGCTGCTGTCTTCAGAGACAGGTCTCTAATTCTCTCTCTTGTAGTTCATGAATACTCTCGGTTGGCTAATTTTGCTCTTATTAGTTTTCTGGCAGCAGTGCTGTTACATCAGTGGCAGTGAGGTTCTCACAGTCTTGGATAGCTTTTGAAAGTGGGTCACATTTTATTTTAAAAGAGCAATGGGTAGTTATAGTGGTGTGGCTTTTTTTTTTTTCTTCTTCTTTATTGTGGCTAGTCAAAGCAGCTCATATGTCAATCACATCTGAACTGTGGGATGTGAAAAGCAAGAGAGCAGGTTGTAGATGGGTAAAAATGGTAGAATACCTGTCAAATGGGAGATCCAGTCAAGGCAAATAACAACATAGGAACTGTTTATTGTGCATCTTTTTACAGGCTATAAGCAATAACAAACAATGCAGAGAAGACAAATAGGATGCTTCTGCTTACTCTCAGTGTAACTGAAGGTCACTCAACGGCAAACAGAGAAAAATGGTAAACAGATATCTAAGGAACTGATTGATGCATGTTTCAGACTATAAACTTAGCAAGCACAAAGAAGGCAACTAAATTATTACAACCATGTATATATATTCAGTTTAAAACAGTAAACAAAGAATGAGAGCTTTAGAGAGACAAACCCTCAGCACATGGGGATGAGCTTTTTCTACAGGAAATTATTAGTGTCTGGTCTAAACAGTTAATTGAGCACAGGCAGCATTATATGCCAGTAAAATGACCTATAGCTTCCTTCTGTTTGGTTTCACGATCCTTCATCAATTGCTGACATTCTTGGAGATGTGCTATCAGACTAAAGACAACATTCATCTGATCATTGTACTCTGTATCAATATGCATGCTCCTTATTTACTTCTTATTTACTTTGCTAAGCTGTGGTATGGCACTTTTTGTCAGTGTTTCTGGCAACATCATTGAACAGTGGCAGCCTAGAGGCTAGCATGTCAGTGTTACTTTATCACGAGTTCAGCAGTCTAGGGCTGTAATGGGTATAGGAGAAACTAGTCAATGTTTCATCTCAACAGCCAAATACCAGCAAGGGGTGGGTAGGGGGTAATGTAATTCCCAGACTCTTTTTCACAACTCCATGGGAAACCCATATTCTTGCATCTTTAAATGATGGGGGAATTTTATTATTGTTTTGTTTTGTTTTGCTTTTTTGTTATTGTACTATATTAACTGTATCACTGCATTAATTGTATAAACTTTGCTGGATTGCAAATTAGCTGTAAAATCATACTATATGTAACAAACAGATATTATATGATATTGTTTAAATTGGTCTTGAATGTTTCTTCATCACTCACTAAAGCCAGTAAGCACTGGTCTTGTAGATCTATCACAATCCTGTCTGTTTTTACACAATTTTTGCACGCCTAGCAGCCTTCTCTCAGTTTGTTTTTTCCAGTCAAACACTCACTCTGTTATGTAGGAAAACACCTTAATCTCCTTGTTTACTATGTACTGATGCTTTTTATAAGATGCAACTATTCTTCTGTTTTAGAGGTGGGTGGCAATTTTATATTTTATTGAGGAAAAAGCTTGAAGCAGAACTGCGGTTGCATCATACAGTATTATTTTAAAACATATAACAATAACAGCTTTGCATCAAAAGATGAATACTAACTTGCAGTATACCATCTAAGCTTCGTTAGCTCATATTTGGACCAAATAATAGGGTTTATATAAACGCATGATCATTGGTTTGTACCTTGAAAGAAAAATGACAGACCTGTGTAATTTCAGACCTTGCACGGAAAAACTCAAACAAAATAAAATTATATATCTGCCTGTTTGTATGCCAGGTTCCTTGGGTGGACAAAGGAAGGGGACTAGACTCCCAGGCTACCTTCAAATTGCAGACAAGGGCAGCTAAAGCAACACACGTTAGTAAATGCAAGCTAAATTATGTATACTTTATTTTAAGGATGCAGGCACTGCTCTGCCCAGCAAGACCTAAAGAATTTACACTATTGGTTTGGTATCCAAAATGGTTCACAGATGCAGAAAGCCAGATCCAGTGTGGACTTAGGTGTCTAAAAGTTCATTATTGCACCAGTCTTTTGACACCTGCTCCTTGGAGCTCTCAGTGCTAGATCTGTTGTCCCGCTCTGCAGTAGGAGAGAGATGGGTTCCAAAATATCTGGCAAGTTGTTCTAAATGCCTGTAATTTTGAGACTGTAGGTAAAACTCCTCCCTACTGGATATTAATCAAGGCTGCAGGAACTGTTTCCATTCACTCTGCATCTACAGCCTGGCACTTCTTGAAGGAGGTTATCAACATCCTTTCTGTCAGGAATTTAACAAAGCTCATTTTCCATTGAAATGAGGCTTCAGTTCTGGTAGCCTAACCATCTTGTCTTTGGTATAACAGTTTGAGCACACATACAGGGTCAATCCCTAGCTCTGCTAGTGGGGATTCTTACCCAAGAGAATTGCCTTCCAGTAGGGTGCTTTAACAGATTAAAGGCTACATGAAGGAGGGAGAAGATGGGCTTTCTCCATTCATTCTGTTAGGGTTGTGGCATTGCAAAATGTAAGTAAGAGTCTAAGGCCAAGCATGACTTCATTCTAATGGTTAAGAAAATCTGACTTGCTACTTTCAGTGTAGTTTCTGTATTTTAGGTGAAGATTACTTAACATTAACTTAGAAATATGAATGTTCCTGATAAGTAGGATGAGAGCTTTCTTTCTTTGTGCCTGTTTTAAAAGAAGAGGATGGTTGATACGGCATTTTCTGAGGCATCTCATTCTGTCAGTGTTTCCCATGCATACTTCATTTCTAGCCCTGATAAAGGACAGTCCTGCACATGTGGGAAAGCAGAAGTTTCAGGCTTTTCCATGGCACGGATAGAGGTATCTTACTTTTTTTCAGCTAGGTACAGCTGATAAGAGCTTTCCAGGGCCACAGCTCTCTATGGAGTGTTAGTCTTTGTTTGGATTATGTCCATGTTTTTTTAAAAACCTATGCTAATATGATGGAACACTGGAGTGAGGATTCTCAGTATGCCAAGTGCATGGCTCTGTGGCAGGCTGCTAGATCTGAAAACAGATCACATGTCAGTCTGATCCATTTGTTGGACTGGTGTATGTATATCCATGTGTACCAAATATTAATCAACAAAATCAGACAATGTTCAAAACTAGATAGTAGGACAATACAATAGTAGGATTGTCATCTGGGTTGCCAACTGCTATAATATTCATGCGCGTCAGTGAAATGTCGTATTCATACGTGTATATCTAACTGTCCCAGTATAAACCCAAATGGACTAGAAAGAAATAGAATGCAAGGAGTACAGTTAGTACATTCATTTTATGTTCCATCAGGGTGTATGTCTAGTGTTCTGTTGCAAACAAGTTTTGAACAACCACGTCCTTTGAGACCAGGCACAAGTACCTTCATAAGGGACTTCTACAAGAGTGTTCTGTTTGATATTTCAGGCAAATATATAGAAACACTTATCTCAGAGTTCAGATTTCTTGGGCTTTTACTCTCTTTTGGTTTTATGTTGCTCTTCAGATCCTAAGTAACGACAGACATCATAATCAGAAGGACAGTACAGCTCTTCTACTGGGTGGAAATCTGGAGCAAATCCATTGATGTTAGAAGTTTTAGCCTAGATTTGGGTTTGTGTACATGAGAACAGAATTTGGACCATACATTCTATTTTTCCTTTGATTTTATCCCATGTATCCGGAAACAAGAAAGGCATATCAAGCCCCAAATCATAGAACTCAACTTTTTAGAGATATCAGTTTTCTTTTATGATCTGGGTGGCCTTCACCATGTCTGGGAAAACATGAACCCAGCGGCCCTGGTAATGCATCACCTGCTTTTTTTCCAGTCTGCTGTAATCAATTTCTCTTTATCCACCACATTACCAAAAGACACTATTAAAATTCATATCTGTGTGTTCTCCTCAGAGGGTAAAATATCAGAGATCTCCAGGGTTTTGGAGGTTTTGTGGAGATACAGAAGGCTTTAATTAGGTTTAAAATAAGATCAAATTTCTTCCCTCCAGTAATTTCAGATACTTCCACCAGATTCCTGTAGGGCTATTTTGCACTCTGAAAACTTGATCAATCCTCAACCCCACAAATTACAGCTTTTGTTTACATTTTTTTTCTAGAACATCAAATTAGAGGAGTGTTTCCCTTAACCAGTGTTCCTAGGCTTAAATAATAATGTTTTATTTTTTTGCTTAAAGACTTATGATGATCTTTCCTGTAGACCCTGGAATAATTCTTCCCCTAGTTAATTTGGGAAGCATAATAATACATTTGGGCCTGAAGGATCTTAGCTGCACTTAGGATAATCTTTTAGGCACTTGGTATCTTGTAAAAGCTCAATCCTGAGGTTATTCCTCAGACAAAGCTGTTGAAACAAGTGGAGTTCTGCCCAAGGAACAAATGAATAAGAACCAAGTAAAACTTTACATTTTGGCCTCAAGATATTAATCTCTTCTAAACTGTCAGAAGAGACATGGTATTGTTTTATCTAAGGGCTGTGTTTCACTGTTTTACTAAAAACCTTGGCAAGAGACATGGTTCTTCTTCCAGATGCCTCTCCCTGCAAATCATAACCCCAGAGAAGTTGAACATCCAAAAGAATAAGTCTTTGGGCTACCATTCCCCTGGTTGTGTTTGAGGCATCTTCTTTCAAAAGAGCATCTCAGGGAAGCAAGGAGCATTCCAGAAATAAATAGAAATACAGAACTGATTGGAAAGGGGGAATGCATGTTAGTCATAATCCCACAGTGAGAACCGTCATGAAGAATCTGCTGCACTCTTGAGAGCAGAGCTGCCAGTAACTCTGCACTTGTGTCTGACCACCCATTTGCTATGTTCTACCTGTCCATCCTGTCTCAGAGTTTTGTTCTCTGGACTCCATGAGAACACTTGATTATTTCTTTTTTTTTGTAAGACAGAAATATTAGATTTCAAACACTTTTACAATTTATTAGAGGAAATGAGTACATAAATGTGGTTTGGCTTCTCAGATATTCTATTTTAATAGCTCTCTCTATCTCCTTTTTTATTACTTTTTCCAATGTCATATTTCTTGTGTCCAATAAATGTATCTTCTCTGTGTATTGTTCTATTGTTTCCAGCATGAATAAAAAACCCTGTACTTTCTATAACTGGAGTTCCTACCCATAAACACTGATCACTTTAATCCCTTTTTACTTCATTCATACTGGTTCCCACACTTTCCTGCTCTAGCTACTACAGTATTCTACATCTATCCTCTTACAATTTAAAGTCTTAAATGACAGCTAAACCTGGAGCAACGAATATGCATTGTTCTGTGGGTAGCTGATGAAGCCTGAACACATTCTCTATGGGTGTTGGTTATCCTCTAATTCCCCTCCTCCTTTTTGCTGCAAACAATCCCACATTTGACCTTTTGTACCAGTCAAAAATTGTATTTGCAGCAAGCCTGGAAAAATGCATATTCTGAATGGCTACTCAATCATTTGTACTGACTGGATAAAGGGCTACTGTCAAATTTAACTTACTACACCTGAATTCTGCCCAGCTTTCCCTCTTTTGGAGCAGTCATTTAGATCACCTCCATTTACTTGTAAGAGCCTAATTATTTTTATAATATATAACAGACTTTGACTGCTATTTCGACTATGGTTGAAATTAATGGATTGTTTCTTTAGAACAGGCCTAACATGATTGCTTGTGGTGTGCCATCCATTTTGCAGAACATACTAGTTTGTGTTTTTTTGAAATACAGAACTCTGAGAAGCTTGTCCTCCACCCAGAATAAAATACATGATCAAATCATGGCATTAAAAGTAATTTGCTTTTCCAAAATATTCCAGAGCTCTGCAGTCTTCCCCACACTGTCTCTGTATTAAGACTCCCAAGTTCCTGCAAAAATAGCAGAGCCTTGCAGCTCACCCTAAATGTTAATAGGGGTACTGATGTAATACTAATATGTTTCCAATGGCACCTGTCTTCAAAACTAAGATGTTTTCATCTGATCTTCTCTGCTGACTGCAGCAGTGGCAGAATCCTCCAAAAACAGATTGGTGGTCACTTCTGGATCAAAATGGAGACTGATTTCAAGTTTTTGTTCCTAGTTTCATCAGTTTCCCTCTTGATTGTACTTTTTCAAATCCATGATGCCCTATAAAATAAAACAAAATGCAAAGTGACAATATATTCAGCCTGCAGATGAGAATCTGAAAAGATCTGGAGTACTCTGCGTTCTCTCCAGCAAAGCATATGATCTTCTTAATTTCAGGCATGTGACTAACCCCACTTAAGAGAACAGAATTACCTACTCAACTGAGTCCCGGCCAAAGTACTGACCCTGTGAAGTACATGTTCATAGTGAGATAAGATGTCTTGGCTTGAGTGAGATAGACTTTTGCAAATAGGAGAGCATTACATTCCATGCAGCTCTGTCATTCCATTATTTAGTTAGGAAAATTAATGCATGGATATTCTATTAAAATTTCTTCACACAAAGTTTGTGCATTTAGGAGGGTTTTCAATCTGTCAAACAGTAAGGATTCCAGGTAAATATATTCTGGTTTAAAGGTCATACACACTTGCAACAAACCAATGTTCAAATGTCTGGCATCTAGATCTTTGTGATTTCCTTACAATTTACACTCCCAGAATTTTATTCAACACAATGAAAGCATCTGTACCGATGTTACTGGGCAAATGTTACTTTACACATTGTCAGAAATCAAAATAAAGTTACTACTTGTTCTGTTCTAATATGGATGTAGCACCTATTTAACTTTTAGTAAGTATAAGATACTCTGATAAAAAAATAATAATCCTTTGTGAAACTGTGACTTATATGTATTTAAAACATTTGTTACTAGACTCATGGAAGTTTAAGCATCTGTCTTTAAGGACAAAGAAGAAAACCAGTGACTTCCTATTTCTTAAACTCAGAGTTCACATTTTCATTGAGATACATTATCTTTATAGATTAGACATTTGGACACTACAAACACATGGTGTAAGTTGCATATATTTTACTGATTCTTGTTTGGAGTGGCTTGCTTTTGGCTATTCTGTACTTAAAGAGGACAAAGCTGAAGTAGTTAAATATACCTTGCAAACACCCTTTTCCCCACAATAAAACATTTCACTTTTCCCTTAAATATAGAATATCATCCTTTAATGGGTAGGATAAACAATACTCTGCCTGGATCTATATTAAATTTCCAGTGTCCATTTTAACCTATCAGGTAACGTAGAATTCTATTCTACAAGTGAGTTGAGAATCTCTAAGGCATTATCTGTTATACATACTGAATCACATGGAAATATACCCTAGAACTGCCATTGGACCGCTGTGCATTAAACTGGTATATGGAAAAGTGATTTTGGATAATATTAAAAGGGTTCTAATGTGTTAATACTTGAGGGTTTTTTTCCTTCCATCAGGCTAGGCAGTTAGACCTATGGTACTAAGGTATTGAGACTTTAAAAGTGCAAGAAAAAAGTGCTTGAAAAATACCCACTTGGGATTTACTGACAGTAAAAGTCCTCATGTGTGGGATAAATGCAACATTTTTCTGAGTTATGATCGATACGCCTTTCTCAGCCACCCCTGACCACAGGTGTAGTCCCTTCCCTTTTCTGTCCCCTGCTCCTTTTTCCGCTCCCTCAGTATCTTGTCATTCAGATGTATTTGTGGTTCACCCAGCTCCCTCCATAGCCATGACAATCAAATGGACAAAAGACTTAGGTATATGATGTGATTCCATGCTAACTGCCTGACCAGCCTGACTGTACTCAGAGGGGTGGTGACAAACAATAGGAAGAGGACTGCTGAGCTCCTACTGTAGATTTTCTGCCAGTGGAGGAATCTTTATCTTTTTCTGTTAATCTCAGCGAACATTTTAAATTTATATTTTTTCTTCTGTTGGAGTGATTTTGGTGTCTGAAGTGACCCCAAGATTGTGAACTAAGTTAAAAACCGGAGGACATATGTCTTCTTAGTGGAGAATTGTTGTTATGGAAATCATTTTAACTTCATCCCTCTTTCTAACCCTTGATGGCTTGGTTTCAGTTTTTGCCAGTTATTTTATGTACAGGTCTAGATTGTAGTGCGGTACTGAGGAATTTGGGAAATTCTGCTGTCTATATTTGATGAGAAGTATAGAGCCAGACAGGCTTTGTGACTTGCTAGCGTTTCAGCTCTTTCCCTCTTGCTAGGTCTTGCATATTGACTGATCAGTCAAAAACTAAACTTAGAAAAACTCCTAGGTAAGGACTGGGTGCTGAATGGGTGCCAATGGACTTTATAGTTCCCTGGATTTGATCTGAGGGGATTGGACTGACTCATTTTGGAGCATTTATATTTGCTACTTCAGGTTTTTAGAAAACAGGACTGCCAGGTGAGCCATACTATGAAATGATACAGAAAAACTTGATAGCTTTGATATTAAAGGTTGACTTCCATTGCCAGTGATGTGAGTAACACTATCCACTACTTCACAACATCAAGTGTTCATAATGCAGATATGTATCTTAGATATACATACTAAGGTATATATATCTTATACAAGTAAGATATACTAAATTTGTCCTACCTTAACACACAGCTAAGTGGATATAATAGCTAGGAAATGGTGACAGAGATTGACTTTGGATAACCAGCTTACAACGAAAAGCTTACTAGTAGGTGACATTTTTCTTCATGAAAGTTCTTGCATCAAAGAAACTGTATTTGTTTTTCCTCACTGGTCAAGGGAATTTCTTAGTATCTGCTGGAAATAACCCATATGCATGTAGAGGGACTTAATTCCATGCAAATCCTGAATGAGATGATTTTCTGCAAAGGCATTTCTGTGAAAAATTTCTTCAAAGTTAGCCCTGGAGCTAGTCCAGAAGGGCAGTCTGTTCAGGAAAACAAAGCCAAATAAGAAAGAATTAAGAAGTATAAAACCAGTGCACCATCTCTTGCCCTTTCCGCCCATACATTTGAGTCAGAACTGATTCACTTCTGGTGTGAAGAGAAAAAAAAAAAAAAAAAGAAGAAAGAATCCTAAGAAAAGAAAAAAACTGCTTTTGCTTTGGGAAGCTCTGGAGATTTTAGTGCCATTTGCTGTTGAAAGCAGAGAAGGGAGTGGTGCTCTGAGGACAAACTACAAAGTTTGGTCTAATAAATGTGAATGGATGGGGCTTAATTGTTCTTTCACACCAATGAAACTCCATGGACTTAAATCAGGCACACTAATTACACAGTATACTTCTCAAAACGATTTATAACTCTGGAGTGGCTGGATTGTAATATAACCCAAGGAACAATGTGAATGTGCACCCCTGGTCCCTGAGGCATGTGTTAATAGTAACACAGCTTGTCATCATGTGTTTTTAAATTTTTAAATCTAAATAAAATATAACATTGCATGTAATATGTACATTAAATGGCAGATGTGTAATAAACATCTCTATTTATGACAGACTTAGGCAGCAAAACATAATGAGGTGTGGTTCTGGTACAAATTTTGCTTGAGGTTCACTTTGTACTTTTAAACACCCCAGTTAATTACACAGCTAAGATCATGCCCTGGAGAGTTTTAATTTTCTTGTGATTATATAATGGCCTCTTACTAATATCATTACTCAAAAAAAATAAATAAAAAGCTAGGAATATTTTCAGACAGAACTTGAAATACAAAGATTTGTTAAACCTCTGTTTACTCATTCTGAGTCACAACTACAAACATTTAAAGATGTTTCTTTGCCTTAGGTAACCATGCAGCTTTTCCTCAGTCTTTGCACCACTCTGTCTATATGATTTTTGAATGACTGCCATTACTCGAGCTTCTGTAGGCCAGAAATGTCTTCATCTTTATAATGGCCCTGGAAGATAGGGAGTACTCACATCTGCCTTTTCCTGACAGGGCACAGGCTTTCCGTTCTTGCTCAGCTTGGTGGGAGGTAGGCATCTGAGCACCTCCACAGAGCTGGGGGGGTGTGATTTGTCCAGGGTCAGACAGGAACGAATGCTTGGCTATGGGAAAGAAGGAATCGCTGTTTCCTGAGCTCCCAACTGGTGCTATAAGCCCTGGACCCTCCTTTGTACTCCATATATGCACATAGGGAAAATGGACAAGAATCAATCTAATTATCAAAGAAATTGAATGGTTTGGAAACATGATGACTGTAGGCTGTAGGAAACAGGTGCTCATCCTGTGAAGTGCAGACTTTCATGGCAGACAGGACCATTTATCAGGCCCACAGCCTGTTCCCAGAAGCCTTCTGCCCTGGGTGCAGCTCTGGAGCATATAAGGAATGGGCTGTGTGTCAGATGAATTGTTCTGGCAGCAGCCGCAGCTCCCACCCGGCCCCAGCCTTTCCTGATGGCTGCTTGGCTGCTCTCCCATCACATGAGGGTTACATGTCTGTAATGTGACAGGAAAATGACCCCCGGGCAAAATGGCGGCTGGGAGCAGCTGCCATTGCCGGAAGAGCTCGTTCAGATTGCAGCCAGCTTCTCCTCCCGCTTCCCAAGCTGTCCAGGGGAAGGGGAGGTAGCGATGCACAGGCTGAACGATTCCACTGCTGTGGTCGCAGCTTCTCCTGTCAGCCCCGTTTGCTGGGGTGGCTCAGAAGCAGGGAGTGACTTACCTGCGCAGACACCCAGTGAAGCACAGTGCTCCTGCATGGTTCTGCTCGTGCTACTGGGGACAGGCATGTCCCCGTGCTGCCACCGCAGTCCAGCTTGAAACCATAGGTATCTCTTGACCTCTAGGAAGTTTTGATTACAGACTACACATAGGAAGCAGCAAACACCATGCCACTCAAAGGACATGGGTGTAAGACAGACAGCAGACACAAATCTTCAGCTGCTGTGAACTGGCATTGCTTTCCTGGCCAGTCTATATCTTTCTGCTCCATACTAGTTTCTTTTCCTTCCACCAAGGTACATTTTGTTGAAAAATTTGTTTTGTCTTAACCATATTACAGTGGGTTTAAGGCTTCGTCAGGCAACAAAAGATCTTAAGGATTTTAGTTTTAATGCACATTCACAAAATATCCATTAATTGGAGTGTGAATGCTGATTTTAACACCTTTTGGAATATATGCTAAGAATATACTGAAATGTAAATAATTTACTACGTACTTTGTGAAAGTAAGTATGGTGGAAAATTATATTTAGCCACTAATTTCTAAACTGAAACAGCAATATACTTCTCTGGTGCAATATATTTTCCAGTCATGTGCTGAAGAGAAGCATTTTTTTCAGCTGAGCTCACTTAAAGTTCAAAAGATAAATATATCACAATGACAAATTGCAAAATGCTATTCATACATTTAGGTAAAAATCGTTCCCTCATTTGTTTGTATTTCACATAAACTGTATTACTGTTATTTCCAAAGAAAATACAGTACAGAATAATTCTGATTAAAAATACAAGTATTGTTAATGAACCAAAGCAGAAATTTATCTTAGCTTGTGGGGGAAAAAAATCATAGAAACTAAGCACACTCTCTTTGGGTGAAATTAATTCCTACACAAAATGATATCCACTCAGCCCTCTGAACTGCCTAATCCCTGACTCAGGGCCCTATAGGGTGGGACAAGAGTGGAATAGTTAGTGCAGGGCATTTTGCATCTGTTCTGTGTGTTTGAGAACTTCTTGACATGGGAAAATGGTCTGAATTTTCATCACTGGCAGACTGTCTTAGGACTTGTCTACAAGGAAAAGTTAAAAGAAATTAGGGAGCAAATGTGCCATGCACACATGATTCCATATCCACAAATCTGAAGACACAGCCTGCTCTGAGTGTGAGCTAGTCTGCCTGATGCACTGTGAACTAAGTCACACGTGCTGTGCACAAAATCAGTCCTTGTAGGGAATGAACATGCAGGAGATTGGTGCTGTCTCTTTTCCACTTAAATTTATCCTCTATGCGTGGAGTCACAGGCAAGAGTCAAAGGTGTCCACTGGAATGGGTCTAATCCTTTCATTTTATCCTGGGAATAGAGAGGCATTTCTCAGTTAAATCCTCATGAGCTCTATCCATACATTATGACATCATGAGTATTTTTTTGTTTGTTTTGGTTAAAGCTTCTGATTTCTCACATGAAGCATCAAATCCTACTAACTTACCCTACACATGTATATTATCTGTACATTCCATAGCAGGTAAAGAGCTTTTTGTGTAATGAGTAAGGGCTTTCAGCTGCTGCCTTCGTTTCGTCTTCATGTAGCTTCCTATTGACTAACATGTTGTATGACTCAGGTTGAAGGATCTACATTTAGTACATAAGTAAAAATGAGAAAATGTGACAACAATAAATCTGATCTTTAAAATTATATAGCAATGAAAGGTGAATGAGTCATTTTATTGGTATAATATATGTAGTAGAGTAACATGTTGGGATCAGATCAAAAGTTGTATTTACCACACATACAAAGTAATGCACTGGAGGTCTATATTGCAGTGCTCACTACTTTTATCACTTTTATGTTATCAGTTCAGAAATCACTTATGGAATTAATATATCCTGATTTCTCTTCCCAAACAATTATATGCGCCCTGCCTCGCTTCCAACACATATGCATGTTCTCTCTTTCTCACACACACACAAAGGATTCTATAACAACAGGACCATTATAAAGAATGATCTAAAACATGTGGACTGCAGCCAATATTTAGATATGGTATAGTAAATTCTGGAAGGTATAAAAAGGAAATAACTGAACTCATTGCAGAGAAAAATAAGCCAGTCTCAAGAACTTTTAATCATAGAGTTTCATATAAAAACATATGCAAGATACTGCAAGATATTTGAAGGGAAAAGGGAAGAAATCCAGTTCCACTGGGATTTCGCATGGGAGTTTTTTAGCATTTTTTAAGGAACATTTCAGGAGATCAATGCAACCATTTAAGCAAATATATGTTTACCAAGAGGCAGGCTCCTTCTGTGACAGCTGTGACCTGAGAACTTTGTCATGCATCCCCACAGCTCAATTTGAACTAAAGGGGCAGTCAGTGCATTGCTCCTCCTTCCTTCCACAGAGTGTTGTTGCACCTGCTTTGCAGGCATCTCAGTTACTCTGCCCATTCCCTCACTTCGTCCAAAGCAATCCCTGGGAGAGAGAAATAGCCACTGCAGCAGTGTTGGACATGAAGGAAGAGTGATCCAGTTCCTTTTTCTTTTCTCTAAATACTCAGCTGTATCCAAGTTTCTGCCAAATCTTTTTTTTTTTTTTTTTCCCCAGCATCCCAGCCCTGTGAGCTGAGCCCTACAGCTTACCTCCACAGCTGGGAGGCTGTGGACAGCATCCTCTCTGTGTCTGCCCCTTTGCCATTTCCCTGGGCAGGTATGTTGAGCCTCTGTAGATATTTACAGGCATATGCAGTTGCTCATGATTCTGCAGATAGTCTGTATTTCGTATTTGTATAATATACCATGCATGAATTGAAACCTGCTTGTCATTAATCAAGGGCTTTAGTGAGATAGTTTTTCACTGAGGTTTTTGCTGAGCCTGGACTTCAACATTTTCACACTTGCAAACTGCACTTAACTTCTGGCTGCCAGCATCTGTCTGATAAATAGTGTTCAAGAGTATAACAAATGCAAAACAACGCTTCCTTGGTTTAGTTAGCGTTGGACATGGATGTGGGAGAAGGATGGAGAAGGGCGTTCTAGAAGTACTAGTCTTACTCAGCAGGGGGTGAAACACCGATTTCACCAGCCTGTTTCATAACTGCTCCTAAAGCACATGGGAACAAGTGGGACTGATTCTACCTAACCTGCTCATTCAAAATAGAACTTTACTCCATCAGAAATCAGCTTGAGTCTTCATGGTGCTGCTCTGCATAAATAATGTTAAAAACTGCAAAATAGTGTTTAGTGTGAAAAAAGCAAAACTATCGGTGAACACGAATGTCCAGACACAAACTAACTAGATCTGCATTAAGAAATCACAATCAAAAACAAATCACAAAGTTTCAATGAGTGAAAGGGCAATTTTTGCTTTGAATTAATGTATGAATCGATGAAAATACAGTGCCAGACAATAAGCTCTTCCTCCATGCATCTGCAAGTCCAGAGCTAGTGAGAACTAACGAGCAGAGGCAGTCCTATGGAGGTGACAGGAACACAAGTTTGCCCAGATGAAATCCACTGAGTATTTCATGCAGAAACACAAAAAGTACCTTCTGGACTGAAAAGACTGTAAGAAAAATCTCATTATGAAAGGTGACAGCCTAGGTGCATAGCTGTTGAGGTGCAGCAGAAGCATGTTTTGGCCCATAAGGTGGCTATGTTGCAGTTTTAGGTTGTTTTTAGGTTGGTGAATTGTTACCAAAATAATCCCATGTGGGCTGATTCCACTGCAGCTGCACCAGGGATAGCAACAATGGGAGCCTTAGTATAGACAGCTTTCGGCTCCAGCAGCCGTTTTCAGCACTGTATCAGTTAACCCTGCTCTGAGGAGGGTTAATTGACACAGTGCTGCAAATGGCTGACGAGATGAAAACTCATATATTATGACTCCAAATATGCCTAACAATTGTGCAGCTGCATTCATATTAGCAATGGTGGGAATCTGGAGGAGGGAAGAAAATTCCCCAGTGCAGACAAGGCCCGAGAGTGAGCCTTAATGTTCTTTTCTGGGTCTTGTTTGTCAGTCGCAGTCATGCTTCCCTAAAGCATTCTCACAGCCATCTGCAGATTGCTGATTATGAATCAGCAGCCGCTGTTGGCTCCACCAGTTGGGTGAAAAGAAATGAGAGAAGGGTGGCCATTCACCCTGTCCCATCTGGTAGGTGCACTCAAGGTTCCTGTGTCTGCTCTTTTCTTTCTCTCTCTTGTACCCCAGAGACCAGAGGGAGTCCATTCAAAAAGAACCGGGGTAATCAAAAGTTAACTTTTCCCACAAATACAGACAATATTTGCAAAATGCGCTTCTCCTGGGAGCGTATGTTTTCTAGAAACAGAGTATCAGGATTCTTAGCTCCTTGAGTACCCACTGTAGCCTTTGACTAAGTATGTATCTTGGTTGGACACAAAAGTGAAATACCCAACCTATTTACAACCCTTACAGACAGGGTAGCCTTTAACACTGGTAGGCCAAGACTGTTCCTCTAAGTAGCTCCCTGAGGTAGTACAGAGCTGTGAGCTGAGGAAACAGGCAGAATTCTGAATTTTCTCCCATCCCTGACCAAACAGAACACCCCTTGATCAGAATGAAGGGGTGCCCTGACTCTTTGCACTCTTCCAGACATGTTGATCAAGCCTTGTAAAGTCAGTGACACACTTCCTGTCATACAGTCCACATTGCAGACCTTCAGGAAAACGAGCAGCTTGGTAAAAAAGTCATTCTCTCCTTGTGTCATGCATTACAAGTTGAGAATGTGTGATCTCCCAGACTTCCACAGGTGGGAGTTAGTTATAGTTATGTAAGGGTTATGTTAGGTTGCTGTCTATAGGTGACTTCTCCGCATGCTGGAGCACAGCTTGAGCCTGTTGATTTAAAGGGCATGGTTCTTCTGCATCCACAGACTTTTGAGAAAGGAGGTAGGTGAAAAAGAGAGCAAGGGAAGGGGGTTTCTTGTTGCTATTTATAAACTCCAAGGCCTATCTAACCCAAAATTTTCTATCTTTCTAAAAGATTCTTTCCTGCAACCAGGAATTCTGTGTTCTGATGCAAAATATTATTGCTGCTGTTAGACTGCACAACTTAAAATGATCCCCTGTGGGAACAGAGGCCAATTAACCATCTACATGCCATTACACTAACTACAGAATAACAAACGTTCTCTTTATAAGTATTATGGCTTAAGTAGAAAAATCTCCATCTTATTTTTGATTCTCTTCTGAATCTTGTAGGAAGGTCCTTTAATTTATTTGGAAATTTCCTGAGTTTGTAGGCTCATGGAGAGTAGAAACTAGGCCTTATTTTATGTTTATAAATTTCCTACCCTCTTACAAATGCTTCCAGAAAAAAAAAAAAAAAGAAGGCAATGACAATCAATAACTCTGTTGATAGACCAAAGTTTAAATAGACCAACGCTGGTCATCTCTACTCCTGTAACTTTGCGGTATTCTGTTCAATTAATTATACATTTATATTCACTGGTGTTTGCACTGGATGGAGCATAATCCATACTGTCAGAGGATGGATTAGAACAGTGGAAAGAGCAGTTACCACATCTCTTTGGGGAAGGAATCTGGAACAAACACAAGAGCTGCTTCCAGCTTCTCAGATTCCACCAGCCACTTGAGAAAGTTGGGCTTTCCAGGTTCTCCATGTCCTCTGTTAAGGTATTCTGGATATACACAACGTAAGAACAAGTTTTTTCTTTAGTCTAGACATGTTTGTATCCCCAGAGCTACCATCAGGGCTATCATACTAGTTTATAATCTTAAAACTTTTGGTTAAGGAGGGAATTAAGACAGTTTCACATACATGAAAGACCCATAGTTGGTTAGATCTCTGACGCTAATTCTTGTTATGATATTGAATCTGTAGGAGAGATGTCTCTAGAAAAACCCAAACTGTGCTGGGCACAGTGCAAGTGCCAAAACCTTACTTTTGCAGAACAGCTTTCAAACAGGACATCCAGAACATTGCTCCCATGTGAAGATTATTTGCTTTTGGCTGTATATAAAAACATCTTTGGACTATATTGTTACTAGAACTACTCAACGGAAGACTAATGGAAGTATTAATAGCCTATAAAGGATCAACCTGTGGAGATGGCAGTTTTGGAGCTACAGGCTTTTAGCAATTGCATGTACCACTTTCTTCCAGAGAACTGGATACATGAAATGTGATGCAAAGAGATAAATGGATGTTATAAAAGTTATTTGCTGTTATGGTTTAAACTATAGACTTTACAATCTCCACTTGGAATCCTGATCTCATACAGCAGCTTAATCTTTTGCTGTACGGAATGGACGTAGGGTCCTGCAGATTTCTTCATGGTGTGATGGGAACTGAATATTTTCCAAAGTATAGTTGGGACTACAAGACTTTTCCGATAGCTATGAGATTTAACAGGTGGACTGTGTCCATCTTCCATAGCTAGTTGTCTTTGGGGATGTGAGGGAAGCAGGGTTCGAGAGGCTTGTGATTGGATTAAGAACACTTTGGGAATATTTTCAGCCTTAAGAAGTGTTCTAGAATTACTCTTTCCTTAGCCCATCTGTCTGCAGTGTACGTTTTCTATTCCACAGAAAATAATTCAGCTGTCTCCTCAGCTGAGTCCTTGCTTGTCAATGATTTTATGTCTGATTGGAGTAGCTTTTTGCCTGATTATGTTTCATTTATCTATGGACAGCTAAGAATCTATAGGGCATCAAGACAACTGGATTTATCTAGATAGCCAGTGGAAGAAGTGTTGCAGCAGTATCTCTGCCCTCTTCAGCATTATATATGATAATACAACTTTTTATTTCCTTCTACGGGATCTCCTGCGTTTGTCCACTCCCGAGCAGGGGAGGAAGGACGCGAGACCATTACAGAGGTGAATCTCTCACAGCCAAAGTCCATGGGCTTGAGGGAGGTGTGGGACTGGGGGAAATGCCAAAGGCGCACGTGGAGCCCAGGAATGAGCGTTTTCTTTGGGGGGGCGCACAGAGATCGGGGTCCTCCCTGGACTTTGTGGCGATCTCCTTGCGCCCGGGAGAGCACCAATCCGCAAAGGAGAGAGAAGGCTGTGTGGGACACCCTGCCCGTGGGACACCCTGCCCGATCTGGAGCCCGCAGTCCAGCCGCTCTCATGGGAACAATGTCGGGGCAGGGCTCTTCAGAAGAGGTCATTCCCCGTGCAGGAAAGCTCCGACCCGCTGTCGAGTTACACCACCCA
>JANHFX010000080.1:65185-78527 GCA_027560015.1 Chloroceryle amazona | reverse complement strand
ACCAAAAACAAAAGGTAGACATGGAGGGTAGCATGTCCGGGTGGGTTCTGGGTTCTCAACCCGGTTGGTGAATTTCCCTCGGGGGGTTACCTCCATTTCAAAAGGATGTTTTAATTAATTTTTAGCAACTTCAAAAGATTTACTTGTCTCACAACTCAAACACTTCTTTTCATATTATATGTACCCTTTTCAGGTCTTCAGAGGAATTTGAATACTTACTTCTGTTCCATCCACTGCCTATTGATTTCCATCCACATCCATCCACTGCCTTTTGATCAGAATTTCTGATCAAAATTGCATACAATTTTCATTTTCTCCTTTTGGAAGACTATTGCTTCCTTGCCTGTTCCCACTTTCTCTTCAGACAGACATAAATATACCCATCTCTTCACCACTTTGAAAAGAGCATAAAATTCATTCACAGAAGGTGAACATCTGCATGCTGTCTACTCTGCTGGTTTATACCCTCTGGCATTATTTACTAGTGAAATGCCTTAACTTCCTTGCACACTAGTAGAGAATGTGAAGAAAAACTTCTTTGTAGACCTGGACCATAAGAGAAGACAGGATTGCTTTCTTCAAATTATTACAAACTCTACCCAGTGTTCTCCATTCATCTGGCACAAAATTTCCTAAATGTTTGTTTGTGGGGTTTTTTTTGTTGGTTGGTTTGTTTGTTTGTTTTGTGGTATTTGTTGTTGTGGTGGTTGTTTTTTTGTGTTTGTCTTTGTTTGTTTGTGGTTTTGTTTGTTTGTTTGTTTTTGGTTTTTTGGTTTGGTTTGGTTTTTTGTTTGTTTGTTTGTTTGTTTGCTTTTTCCTGAGAATATTTTCTTTTTTTTTTTGCGCTGTGTGAAATCTAGTGAAGAAAGAATCAGAAATCACCATTAAGGAAATAGTAAGTCCAAACTGTATCCCTCCACACACTGATTCTGAAAGGAACACCCAGGGTAATGTGGCAAGTTCAGAAAGTAGGTATTGCAAAAAAATAAAGAAGGATATGCATACTAGAAACTATACAGTCTCAGGGAAATAAACAGTAAAGTAGAACTCCTTCATTGCTATGGTGTGCTAAAATGAGTGTATTCTCCAATGCAGAACATCTTGCGGCTATGTAATGTTTTCTGAGCTTTGATGTCCTCAAGTGGAGGAGTTTCTACTTCTACAGATCTTCAGAATTTATTTCATAGTGTCTTCTTCAGGGCTTCTGCTACCCCAGCTCTTACATCATGAGAGTGGTGGAGACTTCTATCATTACACTTTTCCCACAACTTTACCTTGAATATCAGATTTCATGGTAAAACAGGGGCCAAGCCTTAAAGATTTTAAGATTTGAAAGATTTAATTACTTACAATTTACCTGTTTGAGAAAGTGTTTTTTTAATTTTAGCATATCTAGTGCTATGTCCCCTTCTCAATAAAGTTAATTTCCACATCACAATAAATTTTCCATAATCCTTCATTAATGATTATTACCTTGCAATCCCCAAGCCTTAGCAAATGTTGGTTTACCTTGTTAACATGGCATAACCTTTATGTCACATAGTTCTTTTGTATTTCTTAATTTAAAGATGAGGTTTTTGACCGCAACTGATTATTATGATTATTATTATGCTGACTTTGGCAGTTTCAGTGGAAGGCTGAAATGCAAGGCTCCCTATGGACTTGACAGCTGCTGAGCAGAAAGCCATATTCATAAGAAACTGACCTTTATATCATTTCTTCTTAACTCAGGCTTCAGAATTTAACAAAGTGATCAAGGTGATAGAGTGAATCAGAACAGTAATGTTCTGACTACTTTATGCAATACACTAGATATATTTGTAGTTATTTTCTCCTATAACATAGAAGAGAAAATCTGTTCCTCTAATGGAAATTCCTGGGTAGTGTGTAGAATAGTTTCACATTTATTATCCAAGATCTGTGTACGTGTGTATGTGTACCGATTAACGTTACGGGAAGTGGTTTATTACTTTAATGTTTTTCCTCATCAGGCTTCTTTCTGTGTGTTACAGCCAGTCCTTGCTTTTACACTGAGTACTGGAAAAGATGAAGATGCATTTTGACTCTCTTCCATACTCTGTACTATTACAAGTTTTATTGTAACTTTTCAGTATTAGTGGATAGGATTTGTGATGAGGTGACAATTTATTGGGTTTTGTATATTTATCTTTTTGTATCTCAAACTGCAACAAGATAGATACTGGATACTAAAACACAATAAATTTTATATAGTAGAAATACATATAAAACTTACTATTGATATGGAATACTTTAAAAGCCCATGAAGAACAGATAACATACTGAATGCATCTTTAAAAAAGAAACAACTTCACTTAACTGTCGTATCATTATAGATAATAGTGAATCAAATGCAAAAACCAATTTCTTCTCAGCAAAAAAACATGTTTTCTATTCTTTATCTTTACAGTAGTTTCTTCTTTTTAGTATTACAGACATAATTTATTACATATATTACTTTCATAGGATGTTCTCCATTTATTGAGAAACAATTAATAGTCAGTGAACAATGAAAAGTTGTTTGTCTTTTTATTAATAGCACATATGCTGTTGTGTTCACTTGGGCTATTTCGTGCTTAGTCCACCTAGGGTAGTATCCAAGCCAATAGTATAGTTTTGACAGAGAATTCTAAAGACATAATGCAGGAATCTGAAGTGGCTCTAATCAAGATTTATAGTAGTGTGTTATCATGTTTCTTTGTGCTGTAAATGCTTCCTGGGGATACCAGTGTTTGTTTATGCATGTATAATTAAAGAATTTTCAGATAAAAGAAAGCTGGTGTTATATTAGGATGCTAGGTTTTGGTCTGATAGCTAATGCTGTTTTGTCAAGGAATTCCACAGAGTTAGTTTGGATAGTCAAATACAGTATTAAATGTCAGTTTTATTTTGCCCAACTGAAAAGTGATATGTGTAGGAAGAGAAAAGCAGTCTATTTCTTATAGCAAGAAAAATTATTCAAGGACAGATTATGTAGGTCACTGTAGATAAGAGTGAGTTTTGTGGGAGATTTTTAGATACATTTGTTGTATTTTCAGGGTTTTTTTGAAAATAAATGGAGGAATAAGTGAAGAAGTTTAGTTCTTTACTCCTTTCTTAAAAAAAAAAAATAGTGTTGACAATACTTTTAAAATATGTTGAAAATCGGACAGCACTAGTGTTTCATATGAGACAATTACAAAGTTTATTGTTTAAGAGCTGCTGTATTTCTTGTACTAAATAAAACAAGATGACAATATGCTTTAATCATTAAAGTACTTAAACTAAGTAAGGTTTTTCATTTTTCAAGTATACTTTTGCTCCTGATATTTATTTCCTGTCTGAACTTGAGTGTAATCTTCTGTTTTCAACACAAAATTATTTTCACCACAACTGGTTATGATTACACGGACAAATAAATTTAATTGCAGATAGGGAATACACATATTACACTCAAGACTGGAGGCAAAGAAATATGAAATAGTAGAATTCATTCCTAAAAAGTTAGGCTTTCTAAAGCTTTTTATGTAATAGACAATCTGCTTCAAAGATGTTTTCAAATAATGGTAATTTTCCTCCTTAAGTGTACTTCTGTTATGTGCACATATAACTTGTTTGATTCAGTTGGAATCAGTTCTTACATGATCATCTGAATTTTAGCTTGATATTGTAGAGGAAATATCTTTGTTCTTGAGAGGAGTTTGTTAAAAGACTTCATTGTATTTCTAGCTATTTTTGAAAAGTTGTGTCCCTTTCCTTCAAGAGTCAACAGGAAAAGTCTCATCTGTACGTTTTAAACTGGTTTTAGGACCAGGATAAAAATATATATTTCAGTTCCAAATAAGATTTAGTCATGCAAAAAATACAGGCTTTTCCCCCTATATATCCTAAAAATGGCAGCCTTTACAGTGTGATATGAAAAACTCTGACTTAATAAGAAAGCATAATTCCAGTTGGCAAGTTTCCATAATCATTTATTAATAATATTAATGCATCTTGCATTCAATTTTTTTGTAATGCAGTATGTAAATCTTACTCTATTATCAAGTTTCCTGCACAATACAGTAGCATCCTATTATAGATTCATCAGCTATGGTGCAAAATTCTCATTGCAATCATTGACATTGGTAAAAGAGGGTCAAATTGTTAATTTTTATGGGTAGCTGACTACTTTCTCCAGTCGTGCAGAGTCTATTAGCATTGACATCTTCTCAAATCTGCGTTTTTCATTCCTCTTTCTCTACCTGGTCATTGGATTCACTGTGACCCAGCGCTTTTTGATGATTTAATTTGAGCCTCAAACACAGCACCTATAGTGCTGGGAAATTCTTTACAGAGCATGCTTCCTCCACCTTCTGGGCTTGTGAAGCCTGCACAGTAATTCACAATCCCCACGACACACGAATACTCAAACCTGCTGCTCTCAATTGGCTGGCATAGTAACCCTTAGTAGAGCACTTAGTAGAGTTCATTTTACACCAGGAAGGGTGACATCCCTTACCCAGTACTGTACCAGGATATACTCCTGAAAGACTCACAATCACAAGAGGGAACATTTTCTTCTTGTTTAAGAGTGTAAAGGAAAACTTCACAATGAGCAGGCACACAGTTTAGTGGAGGGGGATTGTTTGTATTTTTCCTGAAATATGTTTTGGTTACCATGATTCATATTCGAAGAACTATTTTATGTGCGGAGTGTTGTAAATATTGCTCTAGTCTTTTCCAAGTGACACAGTTTTTTTTTCATCAACCAACCATTTAGAACACAATAGCTGAAAGATTAGTCAAAGCATGGGAGGGTTATAACAGTATTACAGATATCTTTATTTCTTTTGCACAAAGCACTCATGCTACACAGTTATACTATGAAGAAATCCAGTTCTTTGTTATTGACAGTTATATTGAAGGTAAGCTTTCAGAATTACTATACTAGAAATCCTATTAAAGTGCCATCCATTAAACCATTAAAGCACTCATTAAAACTGTTAGTATAGAGTTGTTATTCATGAGTTATTGGTCTTTCACACTTCTGAAATGAGTCTGCCAATACCCCTCTACTCTTTGTTCCAGTGTGGCTATTAAGTCTGGGGAAATATAGATTAACTTTCTTTTGCCAAAACGTGCTTTGTGAGAAGCTAGTAAGGCCACGAAGTGGTTCGCACTGGTGAGAAAAACAGGAAGGATAGAAGTTCCATACATTTTCCTGGTTTTGACATAATTTATGTTGACTATGTCTGCATGTAGGCCTAAATATTAATCACTGATTTATAGCATCTGGCCATACATCATACAAAGAAGTGAATGGGGAATATAGTATGCTGCTGTGATGAACATACTTTCATCTACTTCTACAAATAGCTGACAGAGAAAGCTACTGTTGATTTTTATTTATTTTTTTTTGGTAGTGGAAAACAGCTTTAGATCACTTAAACAGTAAGGAGTGAAAAGTTGAAGAACAATACTGAACAGTTGAAGCTAAGCTTTAAACTTGAAGTATTCTTGATAATCTCTAAATTCACTTTAACAATAGGTGTAATATAGAGTTGAGCTGTTTCCTGAAATGGGTAAGAATCTACTTAGAACATAATTTTCTAAGTGCAACTCTCTGTGCAAAAATGCACCTTAAACGTTATGTTTGCAAGTAGTTGGTACAAATAGGCAATTTATGTGTCTTTTTAACTTGTGTACATCCTTTTTATTTTTCATATGGTAAAACCTGAGTCCTGTGGTCCACTCTTGAAACTAGCAGTATGTTAATCAGCTAGTTTATTCTGTTATTTTATAGGGTTTTTGTCTAGTGGGAAAGGAAAGTGTATGTGACATCTTAGCATGTTCACATATATGTGTCTCAAAAAATTCTGACTAGTCACAGATAGTGTAGATGGGCTTCATTATTCCTTGTCAAATACTAGATTTTATTTAAAAATGTATTTATAGTATAATGAACTAATATATTGAGAGCATTTTCCATTTTGAAATGACTATGTTTATGTTCTAAATTATTTCTGGAATTCTAAGATAAACCCACACTAATTACTTTCTAAAGTACTGAAAACTTGTCCAGCAAACATGCTGCACAAGTTATCTTTTACACCTCCATTCACCCAAAAAGGAAAAGAGGGGGGGGATTGCTTTTCAAGTCATATGGTGTAGATGAATTGCTGGTCAACTGGTACAGAGATATACTACATGTCTTAAATATAGTGTAACTGTATATGAGATTCCTGTTCACAGTGCTAATGGAAATGTGGTCTAAATTCTTTCTCTTCACCTTAGATGACATCAATAGCTCTTAGCAGTAAAGATAAAAGTATTATGTTTTGAAATGAAACAGTGCTTACCTGCTTCAAAATGGTATCAGCCATTCATCTCAGAGGATGGGGAAACATTACTGTGATGACACTAAATGGAAAGAAAAGCTAATAAAGATGTTAGAGAGTAAAATTTTAGTGCTTTATTGATAAATACTAATTTTATTGTGTAGTCAGAAAAGGTAATGTTTATGTCAGAGAAATACCAAGCCCTAACATTGGAAGGATCAGCTTGTTATGTATAGACGTAAGCATAGAACAGAAGGGATGTCTACTTTTGCAAATGACAGATTATCAGTTGGATGACTGCACCAGTATGGGTATGGGGTTTTACCTGCCAAAAGGCAGCTCCATGGAGAAGGACCTTGGAGTCCTGGTGGTCAATAAGTTATCCATGGAACAGCAATGTGCCCTTATGGCCAGGAGGGACAATGGTATGCTGAGGTGCATAAAAAAAAATGTGTCCAGCAGGTCAAGGGAGGTTCTTCTCCCACTGCTCTAGTGAGACCACATCTGGAGTATTGTCTCCAGTTCTGATCTCTCCAGTTCTGGTCTCCCAGTTCAAAAGGGACACTGAAATACCAAAGAGAGTCCAACAGAGAGCTACAAAGATGATGAAAGGACTGGAGCATCTCTCTTATGAGGAAAAGCTGAGACTAGGGCTATTTAGCCTGAAAAAGAGAGGACTGAGAGGGGATCTTATTAATGTTTACAAATATCTGAAGTGTGGGTGTCAAGTGGAAGGGGCCAGTCTCTTTCATTTGTGCCCTGTGATAGGATGAGGGGTAATGGTCACAAACTGGAACACAAAGTTCCACCTCAACATGAGGAAAAACTTCTTTCCTGTGAGGGTGGTGGAGTCCTGGAACAGGCTGCCCAGAGAGAGCGATTCTGAGGTTGTGGAGTCTCCTCCCCTAGAGACTTTCTAATCCTGCCTGGATATATTCCTGTGTGACCTGCCCTGGGTGATCCTGCATTGGCAGGGGAGTTGTATTTGATGATCTCCAGAAGTCCCTTCCAATCCCTAACAATCTATGATTCTAGAATAGTTTCTTGATCCTATATATGAAAACAAAACATGTAAGACTGGAAATTAAAAAAAAATTTTTAAAAATTGTTTTCATAAAACTCTTAATAACTAGTCTATTAAGATACTAGCTTACTAGTAGCTTAATAAATAATAAGATATTAATTCCCTTAACATATTAAGATGTTTAACAAACATATTCCCACAAATTGTCGTGAGCCCAAATACTGGTGGGGATGGTTTTTTTTTTAATATTTTTAGGGGACAAAAACTGTCTGAAAAATTAAAGGAAATTGGATTTATTCAGAGCTGCAAACCATTTAAGAACATCTTTGGAACTCTTAATAAAACACATAGAGATGTAGCTCAAGTGAATCTTATCCAAATCACAGGTAAAATTTTCATGGCCTTCATCCTTCCCCAAAACATTTCATTTCTTCCTCATTCCCGTAAAAAGTGCCCTTTCATTTCCTCCTGAGGGATGATCTGCCACACACTCTACCTCAGGTAGTCCAGGTAAAGTAATATGTAAAGGGTGGGTCAGAATCTGAATCATCATACTCCTCCGTTCAGCATATCTCAGTTAAGTTACACAGGGGAGCTCAGCAAGGCCCAGCTCCAGAGGACTATAATGAAAGTTAGCAAAATTTAGGAAAATTAGCTAGTAGCTATTATTAGTGGGAGGTGTCCCTGCCATTGGCAGGGGGGTTGGAATTAGATGATCTTTAAGGTCTCTTCCAACCCTGACAATTCTATGATTAAAGTTAATTGAATATAGGGTATTAGTGGATAGGATACTGGGACTTGGTTTCTTAAACAGAAATGCTGGGCTATTCTAAGACCTCTCTTTTCTGGCAGCCAAGAAAAAAATTTTTTTTTTGAATCATCTTAAGAAAGAAGCAAAGTCTCTGAATATTACATAAATTGTATAAGATATGTAAAGATACATAAGAATGAAGCAGTTTTCTGACTGACCAAATAATAATTATTAATTTAAAGAATAAATCCTAATAGATCACACTAATTAATTTTGTACATGTTCATTGTCTAATAATACCTACTTTCATAGATTATAGGTCATATTTCATTTCCTTTAACATAAAATGGACTCACAGCTGTTATAACCCTGGGAGGAGTCAATATTAAGTCATGTAAAATCATGGCCTGATGCCATAGTGGCAGTATAGGACTTTTTACTTAATATTTTGTTGCTGGTCTACTCATCGGAAGTGAATGTGGTGAATGGCCCCATCTAGTCTTATTTGTTTCATTACAGCAACCTGGCATAGGAACCTGCTGATTTTTACCAGAAGTAAGCAAAGGTCATTAGCTTCAAACCATAATGGCAGCTCATGTTGATGAAACAATTTTAAGGTCTTTAATATTACAGAAAGGGAAAATAAGGCAACACATGATTAATTGCAGCTTCTTGGTATGACATGACCTTTCATACAGCCACTACTCTAGAAGGCATAAGCAGGTACCATCTGTTATGTATTTTGTATTTACCCCACTGTATGTATAACTCAGTAGTAGAGGGAAAATTAAGTAGTAGAGCCTAATGTCTCCCTGCTGGTGAAGGATAAAGTAGTGTGGAACAAGCTTCAGTAGCTACGTCCCGGAATGTGAAGGAAGCAGGAAATAAACAGTGAAATTAGGATTATATAGTTAAGTATATAAATCATTCTAATTTCAAATATGCCTGAAATAGTCTCTTATTTATGACTCAAGGACATAAAAATCGGGTCTTTTTATGTTGTCCCTGGATGTTAGGCATTTGGTTCCCTGACCAACACTGGTATCATATGTCGGCCTGGCATCAAAACGAAAGAGCAGAAAATTTATTTTTCTTATGGAAAAGTTCTTCAGGAACATTTGGAGTTTATATGGTAAACAAGATGCTGAACTATTTGAAAATGTGCACTTAGTAATACAGAAAGAAAAATTTTTTTTATTTTTTTTTTCATTCTCTGTTATGCTAGAACCCCTCAATTGCCAAACTGAGTAAAAAGTCAAAAGGATGTGTAGCATACCCATGCCTTTCTGAAGAGAAAGCCTTGGATTTGAAAAGCTTATGGTTTAAATTCCAAATGGAAGTTTTAGATGCGTAAATACAATCTGCTTTATATCATATATAATATGATATAAGTTACAATATGTCCCAAAGTCCTAATTTTCTTTGAAAAGCAAAATATTTCCAGAGCAATCTATGGAAGCATATTTTTTGTAGTCATTATAAATACAAGTACATAGTGCTTAGCTAAAAGTTTCCTTTCTTTTCTTCTTTTTCAAGTCTATTGATCCTGGTCAGCAGTTCACATGGGAACACTCTAACTTGGAAGTAAACAAACCAAAGAACAGATATGCAAATGTAATTGCATATGACCATTCTCGTGTTCTACTCTCAGCAATAGAAGGTAAGGAGACCTTTAAACTTAAACTAATTAAATCCTAAAACCCAGTATAATTTTACCTCTTGATATCTTTGCATAGTAATATAAAGAAGTGTTATTAAAATACTTCCAGTAAATTCCTATAATGAAAATCCTTTTTTGATGTTCATTCTTAGTAATTCATAATGACAATGCACTAAAATTAACACAGGGTCACATAATAGCTCTGAATGCATCAAGTCCCTGTTTGTTGCCAACATGTTATCTAAATTATGATTGCCACTTATTAATGATAATTATTCAAAGCAAATATACCAGAAGCCATGCACAAATTGAGTTTTTTGTCAATCAATGTCAACATATCTGATTATTGAGTTTCAGTTGCCAAATCCTTAACATCGGGGAAAAAAAAATAGTTCAACTTTATGTTCTCAGAGACAATTATGAGAACCCTCTTAAAACTTCCCATTTTTCTTTTCCATTTAAAATCTGAATGTTAAACAAGAGTGTTTAAAGAAATGCCCACATGCAGAAATCATTGGAAATCTCTATTTCATTCCAAAAGACTGGCAGAGGGGTATAATGAAAGCTCTGCATTATAACTTCCATTGACAAAAAACTTCCAAAAATTTGAACATTTTATAGTTTTAACTTAGGCAAGCTGTCAAAGGAGATCAGCTCTGGGTATTGTGTCTCGTTTATCAAGCACTAAAACAATAGGAAGCATAGGTTTTCACTCAAAGGCTTTCTTTTCTTACCAGTTTTGTCTTACCATTAATTTGCTTCCTGGGATGAAGACAGATTTTCAGTTTAGTCTATATTTTTGACAGTCAGGTATTAATGTTGGCCACAATAGAATCAAGTATATATTTAAATGAAACTTTTAAAATGAAAATAAGATCTGCCTTTAGTAACTCTGACAGAGCTTGCATATGATATATACGATATATGGAACTGTATTCGAGGTCATAATTATATTTAGTCCTAATATGCTACAAGTTAAACTGTTTCAATTTACAGTCATGAACAGCTTCTTCTTTGGCTACTTCAGACCTGAAGACACTAGATATAGTAGAGACAATATTTATAGTGTAACGCGTTTTAATATTAGATGCTTGGTGAAGAAAAAAGCAATCCTCCTGATTGAAGTTTAGATCTTCCCTTATTTATTTCAGCTGCATACCATGGGTCTTGATAACACAGATAAGAGTTTCTCAGATGTATTAGAAAATTTAAATTACTGCCTTGAAGAATTTGTATATGATTATCTGCTTATGTTTGTTCCAACTCTCAGTCTCATAAAGTAGTTCTGACAAGAGTTTTTGTAACATCACTTAAAATTTTTTCACGTTGTCTTGTAGAATATAGCTGTACATAAACCTGCTGCTAGCTGGTAGAGCTACCAGTCTTATCACTGAAGAAAGAGTATCTTAATTAGCCTTCTATATGATGTAATTCAAGAAAAATATACCTTTCTGTGTCAGTGGTCCGAACAAGAGAACAAAGAACATCATCAGGAAAGGCCAGGAACAACAATTCAATGTCCTTCTGAAATATTGTATGAAGTCCTTTGGAACAAAGTGTTTAACGCAGAAATAAATTCACTTTACAGGAAACTCAAGATTTTCACAGGTCTTTGTCTGGAAAATTATAGTGGGAGGAAGAAAGGAAATAATCTATTTGCAAAGACATGTATTTGTTAATTTACAAGTCAGACATCTAGCCTTAAAAAATTCTGCCAGGTTCTCCTTCATGTAAATGACCCATGAAGTTTGCTTTCCTTAAAGAAAATGAATATATTCAGAGAATGGGAAGAAAATTTAATTGGTAAAATGTTAGTCATATTCATTAGAAGTATCAGATTGTATGGTATGTTAGACTACTTTTTAAAATTATAGTAAAAATACCCAAAAAATCTACATTCCTACCTGTAGCAAAAAACTACATTTCCTGCCTGAACATGTAGGAAAAGACTATTTTAAGAAGCAGGGCAACATACGGTTAAAGTGTAATGTTTGATTCCCTTTTTTAAGAAAGAAATACCATACTAAGGTTGAAATTTCCCTGTAATAGTCAGTGACCCTAACCAACAACAAATGTTACAGCACTTTGAAATATGAATGTTAGATGTAAAAGTAAAAATGGGATTTTGACCCCTTTGGTGATTTCCATAAATTTAAGTATTCTATCAGTTTACGGTGAAAAAAGTAACATGAACCAAATATTAAATATGTTTTAATGCTATGATAATTTGTCTTAAAAACCCTAATAAATTAGCATTTAATTATCCTTTCAAATGTTTTTCCCTCTGGGATTTAACATGGTTATGTTTCTGTGTGTGTACCTTCCTAAGTTTAAGACATTGGTCTTATCATTTGGTAATACATGCTTCCTTTCAAGCTTTAAGTAAATACTCCTGCAGTGAAAATATGCAGTCTGCCTAGCATTTTAATTAGTTGACAGCTGTGTTTGTTTTCATGCTACCAGGGAAATCAATACTTTGAATATTGTTTAAATAAACTAATTCTCCTTTACCTGTGTTACTATACAAGTTGTTCAGGACACAAATTTGGACTACATTACAGTTTGTGACAACTTTATGGACTGTATTTGGTTGCATTTTACATACAGACTTTATTTGCAATTCTTTGTTGGCCATAAAAAGATAAATATCAGTGAGGTTTGAATAATAGCTGTGCTCTTTCTCAGATGAAGAGCTCCTTTCTACACCTACACATGTGGTCCCTGTTTTAAAGCAAGTATGTATGAACAAGAAACTAAGCATCTGCCAAACTGTAATCCTTCACTGATGGTCACTTTGCCTCTTGATGGTGTGGCACAAATGTGGAATGCTG
Organism: Chloroceryle amazona; assembly: GCA_027560015.1. Taxonomy (NCBI): domain Eukaryota; kingdom Metazoa; phylum Chordata; class Aves; order Coraciiformes; family Cerylidae; genus Chloroceryle; species Chloroceryle amazona. The sequence continues at coordinate 65,944 of JANHFX010000080.1, read as the reverse complement.
TAACTGCTACTCTAGAATGGGGTGCAAGGCTGTTTTTGTTCAGTTGCCTGTCTCTGTAGCCAATACAAAGCAGTTCCTAGGAGGTCTTAAGAAGCAGAGAGATTTGAAATTACTTCCTTCACCCATACATAATATCATTGTTAAAAATTACATTACCCCTGAAACACAAGGCTTACTAACACTTTCAGAGTATTTATTCTGATACCTTTTATAACTCTTGTTATGCACATTCAGACCTGGTTTTGATTCCCTGCTACGTTCTCAGCTTCTCTAATTGCATAAGGCATGGATTTCCACAATGTAATTGGTCACTTTGCAAGATATTTTTTTAATATTATTTATTAACTGACCACTGTTTAAATTTTATTGCATTAGATGTCCCCTTGGAAGGAAAACTCAGACTAGTTATCACAAGGTGTCAGGGGTTTGGAAGGGACCTTGGAGATCTTTGAGTCCAACCCCCCTGCCTGAGCAGGACCATCTAATCTAGCACAGGTCACAAAGGAACACATCCAGGCAGGTCTTGAAAATCTCCAGAGAAGGAGATTCCACAGCCTCTCTGGGGAGTCTGTTCCAGTGCTCCCTGACCCTTACAGTAAAGAAGTTCCTCCTTATGTTAAGGTGGAACCTCTTGTGCTCCAGCTTACATCCATTCCCCCTTGTCCTATCACAGGGCACGAGTAAGAGGCTGTCCCTTTCCTCTGGACACTCAGCCCTCAGATATTTATAAACATTTATCAAATCCCCTCTCAGTCTTCT
>JANHFX010000080.1:53957-65085 GCA_027560015.1 Chloroceryle amazona | reverse complement strand
CCAGCTTACATCCATTCCCCCTTGTCCTATCACAGGGCATGAGTGAGAAGAGGCTGTCCCTTTCCTCTTGACACTCATCCCTCATTTATTTATAAACATTTATCAAATCCCCTCTCAGTCTCCTCTTCTTCAGACTAAAGAGCCCCAGGTGTCTCAGCCTCTCCTCCTAAGGCATGTGTTCCAGTCCCTTCATCATCCTTGTAGCCTTCCATTGGACTCTCTTGAGCAGATCCCTGTCTCTCTTGAACTGAGGAGTTATAGTACCTTTAATTTCCACTTCAAATAGAATATTACTTCACAAAATTTTGTTCATGTGATCTTGAACTATCACTACTCATGCTGTCTTGGGATGTGTCTGAGAGAGGTCCTCAAGAGTTTTACAGTAGAATGTAAGAATTTTATAATATAGTGAAGGTTGTTGTATGCATCTAAATGGACCTAAGGGCAGAATTTATGGATTAAAAGAGAAATAGATCAAGTTAAAGCAGCTAGGCATATGTTCTTAAGCCTCTAAGGAGTAAATAAAATCCTGTGAAAAAAAAGCAATTAAACATTCTGCCTTTTAGGAAGACTTTCCAGTTCTTTTGGGAGACATCCAAGAATAAAAGTCTTCTATATGTGGCATAGGTTTTCATAATACTAGTGATTTAAAAAAGAAAAAAAAAAATCTGTCATTTTTCATCAGTGTAATTTTTGCTTGATGGGAAATTTAGAGGCATTAAAATGATGCTAAAGCTAGAAGTCTCTGACTGTGATATAAATAGTCAAGAAACTGCTAGTATTTTTTTCTGTCTCATTGCCAGTTACTAGTAAATTATCATCAGTTTTGTAGGCCATTATATCTAGATTTAGAAAGCTTTCTGGTCAATATAAATTCTTGAACATCTACTGAACAGTCACGGACTATACAAATTATTTGCACTCTCTCACACTGCATTTGTGTTGCAGTCTGATAGTGATATATAATTACACACTTAAGAGTAGTTGTACGTCCCTTCCCCCTGCATGCCTGGAATGCCTTAAAGACAACAGAAGTATTTCAGTGATGAGATAACAGGGTATGGAAAATGAATGATGTAGATTTTATAAAGCAGACTTCATGGTTGTTGTCTCAACAACAATGCTGAGACAAGATACAGGACTAATAACTTTTACCTATGGATCTACTTATTCTGTTATATAGTTGTAACTTAACAACAAAACCAATGTCATTCTTGATACCCTTGAAATCAGCTCAGAACAATTCTGACCTTCCTGTATGCATATCCCCACTGTCCTTTGAGGAAAGCTTCAGCAAGACATCCGGTGTTTTTTTTCGTGATTGAGTAATGAAGATTTGGCACCTCACAATTTACTGTGGGTGCTCATTTTGAAACTGTTTTTTGCAGGAATTATCAAACCAGAAGTAATTTCATTTCACTTTTGTAGAAGTACTCATCAACCCTTTTAGTGCACCATTTAGAGGTATAAATTAGTATTTCTATCCAAAAAAAAAAGATTCCTTTGTGTTGTGCTCTAGTGGTGAATGGTGGGGGGGACACGTAGTAAAACCTAGGACCCTGAGGAGTCCGAGGGCATCTGTTGTTCCCCCCCCCTTCCCTGCCACACTCCATATAAGAAGGAGACAGGGAGTTTAGGGGGCTCTTCCTTCCCAGGCTCTGGGAGCTGTGAGGGAATCTCAGCTCTTTCAGGCCTGATCCCGCATGTGCTGCGCAATCCATCGCCACCGCAGACGTACTTCTGTATCCTTCTGCCCTTAATATTCCTTCTTCTGTTTTTCCCCTGTTTCTCATTAAATTTGTTATAGCCTTAACTTCCAATTTTAGGTGAGGCATTTTTCTTTTTTCTTACTCCCCTTTTTATCCTTCCTTGGGTGGGAGGGGGCAAAGAGGCTAATAGAGAAATCCTTCTGTTTTTCATGTGGGCTTGTCCTGAGCCTTAAGCAGAGACCCTTTGACAGATTACTTTGGTGTTACTCAGTCTTAAGGAATTGGACAATCACTAAATGAAGTTTCAAACAGCTGTAAAGTAATCACAGTATGATGACTTCACTTTGGATTTCAGTATCTACTTCTCACTATCACACAACATAGCGCTATATCAGTGTATTTGTGGCCGTTGTGCTGGCACAATGCTGTTATCTGTGTCTCTGAGGAACTGCACTGAAAACTCTGTTTACTTTTTTCTGTACCTTTTCTTAATATTATCCAACTTTTAAAACAAAGCAAAACCAAACCAAGCTTCCTTTCCTGTTTGTAACAGAGTTCCTCCTGTTTCCCAGTCTGATTTTCTGCTATTCGCCTTCCAGGTTTCTCATCTTGCCTGCAGACCTTCAGCTCCAAGGTCTTACTTTCCATCCCTGCATTTCCCATTTTTTAGCTTTGTTTTGCCTTTTTTCTTTTCCTTTCAAATATTCGTCTTCTGTCCTCTACACAGTCCCTTTCTTTGCCCTATTTAATTCTGCATCTTCTGCCCACCCATTGTCCTAATACTCCATCCACAACCCAGCAATCCATAGGTTTTGGTTTTCTGTCATTTTAGATTCCTTCCTACCTTACATTGTTACAATGATAGTGAATTTTCCTGAGTCTTCATAAAAAGCTTTCATTTTATCAGTATTCTTTACTACAATATTTTCATTGGTCTTGTGCTGCTTCATTTTCCAGTGAGTTCTTACAGTACAGATTTGTTCTTAGACCATTTGAATTTGACAATCTACTTAAATATATGGATTTTGTTATAAAAACTTCGATGTAAATAGTTGCTGCTGGCACCTAGTAGCTGTTTTAGTTCATTTTTGCTCTGATGCGGTTCAAACTATCAGTCATTGATTTAAACCAATAGTACGACTTCATCAGCATTTTGAGTTCATCATTGCATTTTTTCCACTCTTTTACAAGCCTGACAGAATTTAATCCTCACACTCTTTTATAAAACTAACCGCACGTCTCTTAGGGAAGCAGCACATACACAAAGGTGTGTAGTTTAATTTGTTTTAAATAGAAAGGCTGTTCAGAACATAGCCTTTGTAAAGGCTTGAAATAATTTCATGATTTGATTTCAGTTTGTGAATAACACATGAAGTCTAATTAAAGCTACTTAAGATTATAACTGTCTTCAGGAAATCACGTGAATAATTCTGAGGTCTTTGTTATTAGCCTCGTGGATTTGAGTCGATGTTACAGTAAGCTATACTGTCATCTTAGTTCATGAATACAGTCTCAGCATAAATTGGGAGCTATTAGAGTGATTTTTAATTTTTTTTTTAATATCTTGCACTTTAATTGTGTCATTTGCTAATTTTGTTTCATCACTTATTCAGTCTTACTCTGTAAAATCTGGACTGATACGTTCTCTTAAGATATTTGAAAATGGCATGTTTTTTATGCTCAACTACTCATCTGATTTCTTGCCCATTGTGCACAATTCCTGTCTGGCAGAAAAAGGAGATTGTAGACTCTGGTCATTCATCACCATAGCTGAAAAGGCTACTAGAAAATAGTCATAATGGAATCATGATCTTGAAGCTTAACCTTTAACCGACTTTTGTGCAGAAACTGTGTCTCTGTCTTTATGAAACTTGTAGAAGTCACGTTACACTGAGTGGATTACCCTAAATTTATACTTCAGGTATGCCATTCTACATCTGCTGTAAACCCTATTGATTCCAATAGACCTAGTTAAGGTTTATATCATTTTTACTGAAGGCAGAATTTGATAGCTTTGACTTTGAGTCAAAGTTTCTCTTAACTATTAATCCCATATTTAAGTAATGATGGCAATTGTTGCTGTGCTTATGAGTATGTTGCCTTCAAGCTATGTCAGCTAACAAAGTTTTACAGGATTTCATTGTACTGCACTCAAACTAGTTGTCATTTGATTGTTTTAGCTCTATTAGACTTGACAGAGAATTGTTCAGCTTTCTGAGCTCGGAATGAGGTTATGGCCAGAAAAGTCGTTACAGAAAATGACATTTTAATATTTAGATTTATTTGTCTTTGATAATTGTTTCTGCTCGGTCATTGTAGATATTTACAGATGTTCAGGTTTTGTATATGTTATTTTTAAACTGCACATGCTTCATTAAGTCTCTTATGATGAAGCACCTTCCCTAGAGGGCTTTAAGTTTTTGCATTGTGGGGCTCACAGAGCTGATGAAGCAAAAACTGGTGTGGCAAATGTAAGATAGAAAGTGAGACTGAGAAAATGGTATTATAGAATACAAAAGGATTTTGGAACAGGATGTGAAACTGAGGTCATGCATGAAAACAGTGATGAAAAGAGACTCTGTGAGAAATGAATATGATGCTTGAAGGGACTATGGGAATGGATAGAGTACAAAGGAAACACCTAATGGATACCGTGGGTGAGAAAGACAGTGGAACTGAGCATTGTGAATCCTATTGTTCTCTTGATCTCAGTAGAGGTATAACCCTATAGAATACCATATTGTGATAAAGATAAACCCTTAATGAAAATCTTCTTGCAGTGCAAAGTGTTGGAGCAGCACCTAGTAATTGCAGAAACTGCATTAGTTAGGTCAGTAACAGGTCCTGTGGTAAACAGATTTTCCTGTCCATGTCCCAGCCATATTCTTTTCATGCATCATGAAACTAAGTTGCTTTGTAAAAGGATTTTTCTGGCTATAGAATGTACAAGATTTTTTGTGTCCTCATGATAAAAGACGTGGAGAAATAAAGTGGAAATTTCCACTTTAACCTAAGAAGAAATCCTTTATGCAAATATCAATAATTGTTAATACTTTCTTACTTGCATCTGTGATCAAGGAAGGTATAATATGGAAGCTTTTCTTCATTCTAATTTAAAGAATTATAGTTTATTTAATTTAGAAGTTATTTATTTTAATATCATTTATCAATTAATTTAATACAAGTTGGTAAGTAGAAGGAGTATTTACAATTTCAGACATTCTGGAATTTTTTACATGAGGTACTAGGACTGACTTAAGATTTGTAGCACAGTTGCAATACTGTTCATGCTTAATTTTCACACTGAGTTTTTGCAGTATCAGCTCCAGAGGACAGCTTTCCCAAAAGATCGTTTAACCACTTTACAAAGTGTTGTTTTTCTTTAGCATTTTTTTCCTCAGGCTTTTATTTATAACATATGCTTCATAATATGATACCAGGCATCGTAATATAATTCTAATTTATGCAGAAAACATTTCTCACCAGCTTTCTTAGTTCCTTTGGTAATAATACCCAGTTGGTGTAGATTTCTCCTGTTGGCTTCATTTTTCTTTCTCATCTGTTTTGTGCAAAAATGTTTTATAATCTTTATAAAGGAAAAAAATACAGCATTGTGCCTAGCAGTTGTATTTTCTAAGCCATTAATTCCAATACCCATAATAAGAAGTGTCATGTTAGAAAGTTTCAAGTCTGTAAGAGTGAGGCTTTTGAACTCCAATTTCTGCCTTCATAGAGGGAAATCATGTTTTTCAGCTATAAACTATGCAGGTTTTAAAAGTTTTTTAATTTGTTTTATTTTTCTCCCAGAAGAGACTTTCAATCAGTTCTAATCATAGTCAGATAGTCTTCATGTGTCTATCCATGCATCTTCCCTGAGGAGTGCCATTTGCAGCCTCCGTTGTGCCCCTGAAGTTAAAAACTCATTCCTTCACTGAAATATTTTGTCAGATTTTTCTGTTAATTATACAGAAATTCAAATCAAATTAAAATTTGTGTTTAAATATAATCGAACATATAAATCAAGAAAATCTATTAAGCTTTCTTGGGCACAAATGCAAAATTTTATGCCAGACCACAGCTGCAGTAATTTATAATCTGAATCATTTCAAGAATAGATTTGGTCTTAATTAGTATCACAGTTAATCAGTGGGTTTGTTCATTTCTAAGTAAGTAGTGGAATGAAACACTAAGCTTACCCAGAATGGATGGATAAAATCTTCCATTTGTACCTAAAAAGAAACAAATAAACAGTATTAAAGAAGTACCTCTACTTTCCATTCAAATTAAAATAATTTTGGAAGACATTTTCAGATATATGTCACTGGTTTTCTAAAAGGATGGGAATGTGATCATTCCCAGTTTGGGAACACCAGAAGGAAAATAGAATAGATTCATAGAATTCTATGAATAGATAAGAATAGATTCATCAGAATAGAATAGATTTGATGGTTCGGTTTCTAACAGAAAGCTTGAGAAACAGTTCTTTAAACATATCAGGTAATTTATTATGTTTCATACCCAAAGAAATTAATCTCTGTTGCCTTGTGAAGTGAAAATATTTACAGCTTCAGGATAACCCAGGGAGTTTGTATCACCTCGAGTGATAAAATTTTGTGTAACCTCCTCTGCATCCTGGCGTTGTCAACTTAGACATGGCAGATTGGCTGTTTAAACAAACATAAATCATTATTTTCTGATTAACAAAGTAACTGTTTTAATTATTTTAGGAAAAAAATTTGTATCATTTTATTAAGATGCAGAGTTCTGTATTTCATCTCTCTCTTCTGGGGAACAGTTTCCTGATCAAAACTGCAGTAAAGTGGAAAACACTGCTTTGTCATCATACTAGCATTGAGATCTCACATTAATATCTTTTCTTCCTTGAGTCATCAGTTAAAAAAAAAAAAAAAAAAGCAATGACATCAAAACTGATGCCTGCCATGCTTTGTCTTCCAACATGTACATAGTTTAAGTTAAAAGCTGAAAACTGCACTGCTGAATCCAGGAGGGGCAGGACTTAGATCTGTGTGTCCATATTTATCACTTTCTGTGAGTGTGGCTGCCTTATTCATCCAGACTAGTAACATGATCTTCACTACAGCAAATACTCCTCCTTGTCCTTGACAGGCAGCATGTTATGAATCATCTCTCAGTACAGATATGGCACTGCATGCCCTCCGTTAAACGGATTCCAGTTAGGAGCTGGCTCACTTCCATGTGGCTCAAAGCATGGACATGTGTCTGGTAGATAGACTCGAAGTCCCTCTGTAAGTCTCATCCAAAATACCTGAGCCTCAAGCAATTGACAGTGTAGGCCCAAAGTGTCCCTAGGTCTTGGATTCTGCCTTCTTTTCATGCATTTAATATTCAGACTTGCAGAGGTCTTTATTTCCTGCACACACTGAATTGCAGATTCCACCATTTCTTAAACCTGACTTAAATAATGTGTTTTATTAAAGTAAAGCTCATAGTTAACTTCTGGTGTAATGGGATAAAGGAATGTATATTAATAGGATGACAACATTAACCCATTTTTTACAATTAAAAGAAATACAATGAGCTCAACAAGAGCATTAAATGGAGCTTACTCAGGGCATCTGATGGAAAGGCTTCTCTGTGTGGCCCTAGGCAGAGGCTGGTATACTGATGGGCCACTGCAGGAAGTATCAGACCAGCTTTTAAATGCTGCTTGTTCCCACTCCCAGGTGTCCCCATCTGCTATAGGTTTTCAGGCTTCTTTTATACTTTCTTATCAGACTGAGCCCTTTTTTTCAGAAGAGTGGTTATTCCCAGAGAGGCCATCATACCCTTCTGCTCCACAAATGGCATACACTCACTTGCAAGTACCCATAGACTACTTGGCATGCAGCAAAGATGCACTGATCCAGCAGTGTCACAAGAGTTTTTAGGCTGTGTACAACAGGACAGCAGTATGCTGCCCCGAGTTTTCACTCTTCTCTCTTTGCAGGCATACCAGGCAGTGACTATATCAATGCCAACTACATAGATGGATACAGAAAGCAGAATGCTTATATAGCAACACAAGGTGCATTGCCAGAAACCTTTGGTGACTTCTGGAGAATGATGTGGGAGCAACGAGGTGCAACTGTTGTCATGATGACAAAACTAGAGGAGAGATCCAGGGTAAGGAACCGTATACAATGTTAATAATATTCTACCTGAGTAATCACATAAATTTCTGTTTCTTTCCTGTATGCTTATCTGCTTCCTGTATATGCACAAGAACTACTTTTTTTTATCTTTTATTTTTTATGTTGCTAACAGTTAAAAGTGTCTATATTGTGAAAATATTTCCACTTATAGTGGAAATGTTAGTTCCACTAAGTCCCACCACTTATTTTGTAGGTGTTTTTATACTCTGAAAAACTTGAAATTCCATGATCCACAGTTATTTATTTTTTTTTTTCTTTTCCAATCATACTGGAAATATTATGAGGTGATCGAAAATGTTATTTCCTCTATAGTATCAAGAATACACTTGTATCATCCTGTGAGGAGAAAGTTAATTTATGTCAACAACATTCAATTTTCAGTTTTATATGGTATAGATTAAACATTACCTAAGATCAGTGAGGACTTGGATTTGCCTGAGAAACATAAAAGAATATTTTTTCAGCACATGCTGGGTGCTAGGAAAACTGCAACAGCATATGCAGTAATAGAATAGAAAATTATCTGTGGTATTACAAATTCAATTTTACAGGGAAAAGTAAAATTGGAAAAGTAAAAGGCTAAATCATAAGGACACCATGCTAATAATAGAAGTGTAATAATGAAAGATGCGGCCTATGTGAAGGGACATCAAAACTAATAACTCTTTTTTCATTATATAAATAATGTGATGGAAAGAGTAGTAACAGACCACTGTGTGCTGCATGACACTTTACTAGCAGATCTACATTTGATGGTGTCCATCAATTCTAATGTTGTTTGGGGAAGTGGGCAGTGAAAGAAAAAGAAAAAATACTAGAAGAGCAAGATGGTGAGAAAGATAAAAGGGAAAACCCCTTCTCAATGGTCAGTCAGAAGGAGGAAAGTCCAGCCCTCAGCACCCTTGCCAGTAGAGAAGGTGGTGTCCCCATCATACTTACCCACAATAACACTATTTCTGCTTCTGTTACAGTTGCTGGTAATACACATTGACTGGGAAGGGTGCCATGTGGCTTCTAAGCTTTCTGCAAAAGCATTGATAAGTCCTGTAGTGTAAACCAGAAGCTACAACCAAGTGTAGAAATTGGGAAAGGGGACAAAGAAGGAGTGATTCTAACATCAGTGGCAATTGCTTCCCTTGTGAACCTGCCACAACAAGAGTATCAGGTTATAGTATAAGTACAAGAACAGTACAGGAGATGAATGACAAACAAGAGTGTCACGGGAAGAATCAGAATCATCGAATCATAGAATGTTTTAGACTGGAAGTGACCTCTAGAGGTCATCTGGTCCAACTCCCTACACAAGTAGGGACATCTCTACCTAGGGCAGGTTGCTCAGAGCCCCATCAAGCCTGACCTTGAATGACTCCAGGGCTGGAGCCTCCACCACCTCTCTGGGCAGCTCATTCCAGTGATCTATCACTCTCAAAAAACTTTTTTCTAATATCCGGCCTAAATCTATCCTTTCCTAGCTTAAAACCATTGCTCTTTGTCCTGTCATTACAAACCCTTTTGAATAGATCTTCCCTCACCTTCCTGTAGGCCCTCTTCAGGTACTGGAAGGTCCCTATAAGGTCCCCCCAGGGCCTTCTCTTCTCGAGGCTGAACAGCCACAACTCCCTCAGCCTGTCTTCATACAAGAGATGCTCCATTGCCCTTATCATTTTGGTGGCCCTCCTCTGGACATGCTCCAATATGTCTACAGCCTTCTTGCTCTGGGGGCTCCAGAACTGGATGCAGTACTCCAGGTGAGGTCTCCCCAGAGAAGAGTAGAGGGGCAGAATCACCTCTCTTGATCTGCTGGCAATACTTCTTTTGATGTGATTGGCCTTCTGGGCCGTGATTGCACATTGGTGTCTCATATCCACTTTTTCATCCACCAGCACCCCCAAGTCCCTTTCACAGGACTGCTCTCCAGTATATCCTCTCCCAGCCTATACTGATAATGCTGGTTACTGCAGCCCAGGTGCAGGACCCTGCACTTGGCGTTGTTGAACCTCATAAGATTCACCTGGGCCCACCTCTCCAGCCTATCCAGGTTCCTCTGGATGGAGTCCCTTCCCTCTGGCATATCAACTGCACCTCCCAGCTTGCTATCATCCACAAACTTGCTGAGGGTGAACTCAATGCCACTGTCAATATCATTAATGAAGCTATTAAATAACAGTGGTCCCAGCATAGACCCCTGAAGGATGCCACTTGTCACCTTCCTCCATTTGGACATCGAGCTGTTGACCATCACTCTCTGAATGTGACCATCTAGCCAGTTCTTTATCCACAACTGAACAGTCCACACATCGAACCCATAATTCTTCAATTTAGAGATAAGGATGTTGTGGGGGATAGTGTCAAAAGCCTTGCAGAAGTCCAGATAGATGACAACCATAGGTCTACCCTTGTCGACCAATGTACTACATTGGTCTTCTACTTCATTGTAGAAGGCCACGAGGTTGGTCAGGCAGGACCTGCCCCTAGTCAGCCCCATGCTGACTACCTAGGATTACCTCCCTGTTCTCCATGTGCCTTAGCATATATTCTGGGAGGATCTGTTCCATGATCTTCCCAGGCACAGAGGTGAGGCTGACAGGGCGGTAGTTCCCAGGGTCTTCTTTTTTACCCTTTTAAAAGATGGTCACAATTTTCCCCTTTTCTCCAGTCACAAGAGACTTCATGTGACTGCCATGACTTATCAATATTATGGAGAATGGCTCAGCAACTGAATGAGCCAATTCCTTCAGTACTCTGGGATGCACCTTATCAGGTCCTATGGACCTATTTATGTTCAGGTTCCTCAGGTGATCATGAGCCTTGTCCTTGCTTACAGTGGGAGGGACTTTGTCTACCTGGTCCTTGTCCTGTGGGCCACCAGCTTGAGGGCTGTGAGGAGAGAGTTTGCCAGTGAAAACTGAGGCAAAGAAGTTATTGAGTACCTCAGCCTCCTACTCATCCATTGTTACTAATTTGTGATTGTTAATCACCAGAGAGGGTATACCTTTGACCTTTCTTTTCTGATTTAGATACTCTATCTATCTATCTATCTTTTTGTTTTTCTTTGTATCCCTTGCCAAATTCTGCTCTAGCCGCGCCTTGGCCTTCCTGACTTTGTCCCTACATAACCAGGCAGTGTCCCTGTATTCCCCCCAGGATACCTGTCCCTGTTTCAACTGTTTGTGCAATGTCATCTTGTTCTTTAGTTCAACCAGCAGTTCATGGCTCAGCCATGCTGGTCTTTTTCCCTTCTTGCCT
>JANHFX010000080.1:31605-43169 GCA_027560015.1 Chloroceryle amazona | reverse complement strand
GTTTATACTAAACCTATAGTTGCCAAGACTGCAAACAACTATTGTGTATCAATATTTTCCATGAAAAAATTTATGTCATTCTATGGGAATTAATAAATAATATATGATAAACCACAATTTGTTTATATAAAATACAGCTAACCAATACTCAAGTATTTCATTAAATGGCATGAGGAAGTAATTACTTAATTCCTCCTAATATCGAGATTCTATGCACTATAATCCCATTTTTAAGACAGTAGCATCAATAAACATTAGTTATATTCTTTCCAATTCCTTATATACAACTTAAGCTATAAATTCCTGATAAAAAATTATGTCAGGTTTATTTTTGACTCTGATGAATGTTCAACACCTACTTCAGAGATTGGAATATTTTTTTCCTCTTTATGTAGATTACTAATTCTCTGTTGGTGATTTGTGAACTGTTAGTGATCTGCAAACAATGGTTAAAATGAAATTATATTTAAGCAGAACTGGGGAGTTTGAAACTGTACGAAGTCTTTTTCAATAAGTACTGTGCAGAGTGAGAAACCTGGAGAACACATGAGTTTCAAAGATGAATTTCTTAATTTTCCATTTTGTGGAAATCATCAGTTCTTCTCATGAATTAGCATCATAATTCACATTTTTATCAGAAATACTGTGCATTATTCTGCTTTTATTGTTTCTTACAGTTTGTCTGTTCTCACTGAATTTGGTATGCGTTTTGCTAGCAGTGATTAATGAAGACATTTATTAAGAAGATGCAATGTATTATTACTGGTCTTATAATACACTACTTTTCTCTACTGTATGCAAGCCTAATTGATAAGAATGTACTGTTACAAATTGAACAGAGACTGAATGTCTCAATTTCACCTATCAGTCACCAAGAGCAAAATATTTTCAATTATTTAACCCCATACTACTTTGTACCATGTTTTCTAATTATTTTAGGAGTTCAGCATTTGTTTTTTCAAAATAGCTTTCTTTGTAAATACAATTTTTAACTGAAACAAATTACTGACCTTCAGCAATTATGATGAACACATGGTTCTCTTCCTCATCATCCTATACAGAATTATTCCAGCTCATTAATATTTTAAACTGTGGTGTTTTGAAATGGAGATTTCTCTGAATGATATGTCCTGTGTCTTTTAAAATTTGAGGGATGGACTATCTCTATCAAACTGTTTTTTAAATACCTACGAGCATAATTTTCTTTACATGCTTTGTAATAGTGATCTGAAAAGGAAATTTTATTTCCTTACACTGCATTTAGTAGTTGTTGGTTCTGTTTCACTTATCCATGTACTAAAACTGTCAAGAAATTAACGTTTTTACTAGGATATTTCTATACATACTAAATATTATCATCCAAGCAACAGTTTACAAATATGAGTACAAATGTGAAATATGGCAAATATTTAAAAAAAAGTCTGTTCATATTTACTGGATTACTGCTGCTACTAAATTCTGGACTGTGTGAAATGTGATTTGCTGAAGATATAGGACATATTTTTAGCTATTTTAATTTTTTTTTCTTTAGTCTGTCTTTGCTTATTAGTATTTCTTAATCATCTACACCACTGAATTTCAAATACCTATTATGGAAGAATACATTGTAAGAGCTACAACTAGAAGAGGAGTTCTTGTGAATGATAAAGTTATTTTGTTGGATGCTTAGCAGTTGTTGAACATTCTAACTCCACATAACTTTAAAACCTACAGTGACATACACCTAGATATGTAATAAATGTCAATTTCTAATGTAATAAGTAATTACATATTTTTCACTACAGGTGAAGTGTGATCAATACTGGCCAAGCAGAGGCACAGAAACTTATGGACTAATTCAAGTGACCCTTTTAGACACTGTCGAATTGGCAACGTACTGTGTTCGTACATTTGCACTTTACAAGGTATATACTTACATATACTTACAATATACCTTAAAATGTAAATGTATCTAGTTCCCTTCCCTTCTCCCTTCTTTTTTTTTTTTTTTTCTATTCTTGCCTTCCCTGCATGTCTTTCTCCCTTATTTCCTCCTTTTCTCCCTTTCTTCCCTTTCCCTGTTTCCACTTTCCTCCCTTGTTTCCTCCTACCAGCACTGAACAATGAGATTTCTACAGACAGAATGTATTCTTCTTACAGCATGGAGGTTTGTAAGGTAATACAGAGCTCTCACTATGAAAAAAACATTTAGCTGAATGAAATACTAGCTAAAGCTCTGGCACTTGTGATGCATTACAGCAGTGTAGTTAAAACTCGTAGATTGTTTGACTCGTGTAATTTAGAATATTGGAAACATTCCTCTCCATAGCCTGAGTTCCATTTCACTCTGGCCCCAAATGAGATATAAATACACTTTGTGGTACATGTGCTTTTGCAGTTGTTCCATTGAAAAGTGACAACATCATATCAAGGGACAGTTTTGTCATGAAGTTCTTTGATTTCATAGAATGGTTCAAGTGAGAAAAGGGAAGTGAGGCAATTCCAGTTCACTGCCTGGCCTGACCATGGTGTCCCAGAACATCCAACACCATTCTTAGCTTTCCTGAGACGAGTCAAGACCTGTAACCCACCTGATGCTGGGCCTATGGTTGTACATTGCAGGTAAGACCAGAATTTATTTCAAAGCATCTTATGTAAAGATTACTGCTTTCTCTCTTGTTGCAAATGAAAACATTATCTTCTTTCAAAGAGGCTTCTGAGTCTGTTAAGTAGAAGATGGTTGTACTGCAAATTGGGAGCCTGAGTATGGCACTAACAACTTGGGTGGGCCGGAATTATTTTCTTTGGCCTGTGCAAGAGGAATTAATTTTAGAATATCTAAAGGTCTACGGGGAGAATGTCTGCAGGAAGAATACAAATGTATCTATGGCATTCAGCAGGTGTCATGAAAAGAAAGACAATAGATTTAATTTAAGAACCTGAATATTGAAGGTTTTAAGCAACCAAACAGCTTTTGAGAATGTGAAAATTCAGAAAAATAAATGTCAACTATTATTAAAAATAGGTAGAAATTTTGATTTGTATTCAAAGTTAAACTCTCAGTTTAAGATTGTGAGGAGCTGGAACTGCAAAGGATGTACCTGGAGAGCAGACTGAGCTCGGTTCCAGGGAAATGAGTGTTCCATGCTCTCTGCAAGGTAGCACACTTTTTTAGGCATTATAAGGTATTAACTAATAAACTGTCAAGAGAGAAAAATCAGCTCTTCTTAAAGTTCTGGGAATAAGGAAAATGAAGACGTGAGGATTCTTTGGAAAACCTTGACAAGAGCAGATCTTTTATAAAGCCTGTTACATTGTGACAGACTGATACACACTGGCAATATTATAATCAGAAACATCTGACAGATCTGATAGAAGTAAGCTGTAAGATAGGTCCTCCTTATTCCAGGACTATACTGTTGTAGCTTACATAGCTTACCGTGCTGCCCCTTTCAAAGTAAATTCATAAGATCACGGACATGAACTTTAATTTGGGATACCTTCAGTTAGTAAGACTGAGAGCTACTACTCCTTGTTCACTGAAGCTACAAATGCTTAGCATATTTGAAAAACAATCTTGCTTTTGTCATCCTACACTGAGTTAACAGTGCACCACACTTTCTAGCTCTGGCTTCTGACATACTGGTAAGTCAGCCATGGAAGCTGATTATTTGAACATTTTTTTAAAGTGATTAAGAGGCTCTTTCAAATGTGAAAGAAAAATAAAGTCATCACAAAAACAAAACAAAATTAAAAAAAGGGACTACAATAATAAAAAGGCACAGATTGTTTAGAACAGATCATAGAATATGGGAGAGATACATGTAACTTTTATTGAAACACCAGGATTAGGAATGTGGAATAAATATAAATAATAATAAAAATATATGTATGCAGTTTGTTGAGTATTTCCTGAATGTAGACAAAAGGTTTTGTACCTGTATTTACAGGATCATAAAACAGGCTGCTATGTTAGTAAAATTACTTCAGTACTCTAAATGCAAAAACAAGTGATGAAGATAGTTGTTATAGAGTCATACAGCAAGTCATTGGAAAAGATAAAATACAAAGTTTATTATCACTCAGTGGTAGGGAAGAAATGCAAGGTCATTATTTTCTCTTTGTCATTGGTTATTTATGGAAATTTTAGTGAAAGTAGTGATTGGATTAGGTAGTATGATTTGAGGCCTGTTGAAGACCTTTTTTTCCCTCAATTACCCATTAATTTATTTATTGATACACTACAATATGCATATCCTTGTAGTAATTTTTTTGAAGCTCTTTGATTTATGTATAGTTTCTTGAGACATTCAGATTTTAGGCATTTCATGCACTCTACCAAGCAGACTTCTACATGTTCTATTATTTTAGAAAGCTTTTTAAATTCCAGTCCCAACAATTTGTCTATGATCAGAAGAAATAATGAAATCAGATTTTTTGCAAATTTACAAATTTATGTCTCTGTATTTAAAAATTTTATGTGAGTGGGCAAGTAGCAACGGGTGTTATGGACATTCCAAAGTTTATAAATATCCTCTAATTCATCAGGGTTAATATGCTGACTGTATAACTGATAGACCAACAAGAACAGGTTGCTAAAGTCATTCTTACAGTAGTATTGTTAATGTGGGTGTTTTTTTTCAGGCATACTGTATTAACATGTTTTGAGATTTGTATTGCCTTCCATTTTAAATTTGACATTATTAAACTGACAAAAAAATCAGAAGAGGAAGAACAACAGAGCATCAGTACAATTTTTTTGAGTCTTTTATTCAGCAACATGAGAGACTTTCACATTTAGTTTGAAATTTAAGCACTGAACTTTTCCTAAGCGTTTAATTTCAAGGTCAGAAGAATTTTCATTTTATGTTCACACAGAGATACAAGCAAGTTTGGCATGCTATCTATTTTTTCTTATAATCTACTTTCAGCTTTTTATATCTTCTCTTCTCTGTTACTCACTTTGTAAATTTCTCCATTCTACTCTATCCTTCTCATCCTCGCTCATTTCACTTTTTCCAATTTCTTTTTTTCCAGTGTTTCAACTACTCTTTCTTCTGTGGACTCCTCTCATATTCTATTTCTGTCTACTTCTGTCCAGTGTTTTCTCATACTCATGTCACTGTTTTTCACCATGTTGCTGGACAATTTTGATATGAAATATGTTCCTACATGTTTTAGTATTTTCTCCAAAGAAAGATTTTTGTTCTAATGGTAGCATTTTCCTGACAGTTTTCATCATGCATCACTTCTCATTGCCTTCTATTAGTCACCCTTTTCCACTGAGATATTTTATATGTTCTTGACAAACTTCTTGCTTTTCATTTCTTCCGTTGCTGGCTCCTAGTCTGCCTCTACAGCCTTTCAAAAAAGTTCTCTTTTCTTTGTTCTGTATCGTATCTGTCCCATTTTGTGTACAGTCCCTTTTCATTAAAACTCATGTACTACCATCATTCAGATATGGAAAGCATTTCAAACTGCAATTCATAGTGGGGAGTGTAAGTCATAGTGGGGAGTATAAGACTGATGCCACCTTTTGTGTTTCTTCTAGTACCTAACAAACAGTGAGACCTCAGGAAATTATAAAAATGGTGTGCAATGGAAGTATAAATAGAAGTGAGTTTACCTTTCAAAATATGTTTGGTAAAAACAAAGTAGTGGTGAAGAAGCTGTGGAAGCATTTTTCTGCAAAGCTTTTAGTCCATAAAGAGCTGAAAATAAAAACTAGCAGGCAACTAAGTACAGGAAGAAGCTATTTGTCTTTAATATTTCTGTAAATTTAGCTCAGTTTCTTGCTGTGCAAAATCCAAACTCCTTTTCACTTCTGGTTCAGGCCAACATCCATTAAATGCAACAGGAGCCTGCCTGGGTGACGAATAAATAAAAAAGCCAACTACCTGTATTTTTATCCTTGGAAAATAACACTGTATTTATTTTGTATTTATAGGTAGGTGTTATAAGTAAAATGTTTAGTACAAGCTTCTCCTTAGCAAATTCTACACATCTGCTTTAATATTGACCAATGGTTGTCTTTCAGGACACTTCATATTAAGAGATTTAAGAGTTTTTTCCATTTTGCTTGGCGGTTTTGGAATATGGCTATGCATTCTAGAGAGAATCAAGGTTGTTAGAGATCCAGTTCATGAGTGTGGGCCCAGAGCAGTCTGTATCAAAACTGATAAGTTAGTTTAATATCCTGGTTTCAGGAAATGGTTGTTGAGTGTATGAAGAATTTATTTAATAACTTGTAATATGCTTAGTGGGACGAAGACTGAGGTGAAAACAAGTGACAGCTGAAGAACCTACCCTGTAAACATACGGCATGTTCTTATAAATGTATATCAAACCAATGCAAGTAGAAGTCTTCATAACAAATTTAATATGATAAAAGTAAAGAAAAATACAGAATTATATGATCGATATTTAATATAATGTTAGTAATTATTTGTTACTAATGCCTATGCAACAGACATCTTTGCGTGTCACACCTACTTTCATAATTAACAGTTTGATTGCATGTTCAGTATTGAATTTGAATCTAATATAGAGGTCAGAAATATGTTGAGAAATGTCATATATACATTCTGTCAGTTAAAGCTCTTTGTGCAGAAAAGTTGGCAGATTTTTATAAAGCAATTACAACTAATTAAAGCTACATTATTTTAAGAAATAAACATTGATCATTCCTGAAAGGATTGTAAAGCACCAAAGGTAAGTTCAAGGAAGGCCTAGTTAGTCTAAATGCAGATTTTTTTTATTTATGTAATCAGATATTCTGGTAGGACTACCTGCATGAAGAAGGTGTAATGGTAATAATATAAACGCATAATGCCAGGGAAAAAAAAATAAAATATGTGGTTTTCTGTCTGCATTAACCAGAAGAGATAGTTTAGCAAAGCCTAAATCAAAGTAAAGTTAAATCTAGAAATGTATTTGTTATAAACTGCCATGTTCCTTCATCCTTGCTTGAAGTACATTCTCTCAAAAACAACAGTATTATTACTTTCAGTTTGAGATTTTGTGGAGGAAAGCAGCTGAATGAAAGGTAAAGTTGGATACAAAATAAAAAATAGCACAAAAGATATTTAGCAATCCCATCCTGTTGTAGATACTTTCAACAGTATGTGTTTGAATCTTGACTTGGCTTATATAGAATAAATTGTGTGAAGATTTTTCTCTGGTACTTGAAATTCTTGATGCAGTTAGATGCTTTTTTAATTTACAGATTATTACATTTTAAGATTATCCATTCAGTCCCTTTGCACAGAAGTTGAATAGTGTCACAACCTAACTGGTGCCTCTGCATGCCTTAACCTAATTTCCAGATTTGATCTAGAAAAAAAAGGTTTCTTTAATGAAAAAAAAACATGCAGTCTTAAACACTTAAGATCTGGCATTGGTGAGGCTGTAATGTGTGGTCTAATGATAGTGGGTAAAGCACACATTTTTGTTTGAAGTTGGATTAGTGCAGGCAAACAGGTGCTAATCAGATCACAATGAAATAGCACCAGAGGGTGTTTGGAGCTTTATGCCACTATGTTTTCAAAACATCACAGAAAGTTTAGTAGCTGATTCAGTAACACTGCATGAAAGCTTAACTTGTAAACGCAAACCCATATGTTTGAATCTCTCTTTTTTAGTACCAGCACCAAGGGGCATATCTTTAAGATACTTTGTGAAGTTTCAGTAGGTACTGTTAATGCTGCTATTACAAACAGAAAACCTTGGCTGTTTGGAAGAATGTGACTAGCTTAAGTAAATCCAAATCTGAGTACATTAACATAACCAAAAGTAAATGTAAGTAAAAAGCAAGTTAATTTTCAAAAAATAACAGAACACAATGTGCTCTTGCATTTGTTAAAGTAGAATACTTCTCTAATTTTGTTCAATGATTCAGAATGAAAACTAAAATAAATTAAAATATATATATCTAAAGCAGTGATTTTCCACTGGATTATTTTTCTTGACCTCTTTATCTTTTGGACATACCTACTGCTTTTGCCACATGCCTCACAAGTGCTGATTTTCTAATCCTGGCACTGAGTAGGTTGCAGTTGCCTGCCTATGTTTTTTCATGGGGAGGGGGGGAAATCCCCCTGGTACCTTTTTAGAAATCTCACAGAGAAAATTGAAAAGTACTAAAAGCTTCCTCATTCCATCCCTCTCCCTACCTTGAGTGCATTTTAGGATCTTTCCAACTATACCTGAACAGCTGCAAGCTCTGGATGGGAATAGATAGTACAGGCGTATTAGTATGGCAAGTGTATCACAAATACTCTAAATTTTCTCTGCTTTACCTACATGTCTTCATCCAGCAGTTCTTCAGTTGCTACCATATGTTGGACTATGCTGGATATAATCCATATAGGAAAACACTGACAGTTTCCTCTCCAGCTGGTAGATCATCAATATATCTCATTAAGACAAGTGTGTGAGAGAAAAAAAAAAAAAGTCTTTGTTCACTTATAAAAAACAAAGGGAGAGGAATGAGGCTGTTGTTAAAGTTTTAAAACAATGCATAGTTGGTGACCCTGCATAGGATGTGTAGTTCCTCTTAATGTAAAATTACATCAATGAGTAATTCTTTGTGTTCCACTTATATTAATAGTCTCTGACTGGAAGTCATTTCATTTCTAAACATAATTTTTTTCTTGGGAGTTACTCCATTTCTACATATACCTTATACAAAATACACCAAAGGCTTGTAGTATTTGATACCTTGGGAGACTGATTTTTTTTAAGAAACAGGAACTAGATTCTCTTCAGGTAGATATTTTTGGATAGTTATTCTGTCTTCATTTAGTTGTTGAATTGTAGAATCTACTGGAAAATGTGAATCAGAGAAAGGTTGATAAATGCTATCTGGCAGTAACAAACACTAATAATCCACAAACACACTGATTGAGGGGTCATTGGTATAGGAAGTCACTACCTGATAATCACAAGTGTAATGAGCAGGTTCATAGGATGGGAATTGGGACTTGCCTTCATATTCTTACCCCAAAAATTTTCAAAGTTGTGAAAATGTAGATTTCAAAAACCACAGATGAAGATCCTGTCTGGTTTATGCTGAATATACAAGAGTTTTAATCTTATTACTGTGTTATGCTCATTCAATTATACAGACAAAAAGCAGTGTCTCCGTCTGTGTGCTGATAGACACAATGGTCAATGGGTAATGCTGGATTATTATTTTTTTCTGTTTCAAATTTGAGTGTCATTAGTTATGATCATCTTGATTAAAACAATGTTTCCTTAGATTTAGGTGCTCACATGTGAAAACCTGGAAGTATTCAGATAACAAAGAATAGCATATAGTATTTAATGTGACAGTGTGCAGAGTCCTTAAATAGTGCCTTGGGTACCTTGGTATTTTTAGTCTGAATAGGAAAATACTATGCTACATTATTTAGAAATCCTCCATGGGGTGTCAAGTATCAGCAAACTGATGCTGATCCACTTTTAAGTTTTGTCCTAAGTTAGAGAACAATTCTGCACAGCAAAACAGCCTTTCCTAAAACCTGAACTGAACCTTCTGTATATGCAGTATGTGCTACCATTGCTTATAAGCGTAAACACTGATATATCACTGAAATCATTATTAAAATTCAAATGCATAAAAATATCAAATAAAGCAATAGTTCTTCATGCAGGTTCAAATAATGGAAAATGCCTGGTTGTGGTCTTTTTAATTAAATCAGTCCTATGTGTATAAAGCCATCTTTGGTTGGCATTTTTCCTGTGGTTCAGGGGATTATACCTCCACTGCTGTGACTCAGGGCTGGATTATCGTTTGAAATCCTAAAAAGCTGTTATGACTGCATAGGGCAAGATTTTCTTTTTGGTAGAAGTCAGAAATCTGTAAAGTAACATAGTAAATGCTATTACGAGATAGAATCAGTGGGCTATCTAGGCCAGTATCCTGTCTCTGACAATGTCGCATGTCACAAATTTCAGGGAAAAAGAAAAATCTGCAATTTCAACACTACTTTGTTAAAGTTTCCTCCCCAGCAGCAAGCAGTTAGTGGCTAGTTTGTCCCTACTTCATGATAATTTCCATCCTCTTTCCCTATTATTCCCCAGATACCTCGAGAAACTGGTGTGCACACATTTCCAGGAACTAAACCAGAAACTCTTATTTTTTATTTTTAAATTGTCTGAGTACTATTCTCTGAAAAGTAGTTTTACACATCATGTTAGAAGGTATCTATTTACTGTTATTTTAAACATGTCTCTTAATTTCACTATATGTCTTTGCATAAAGGGAAAAAAAAAAAAGGTATTCTTTAACAGTTTCTTTTCTTACATGTCTACAATTTTCCCTTGTATTCATCCATCTTAGCAAACTAGGACAGTAAAATATCCTAACCTGCTTCATTACTTTTCATAAGGAGGGAGATGACAGGGAATCCTCACATCCCTAGCCTTTTTGCTGAGTGCCTCTGCTCCCTCCTTGTGACATCCTTAGTTAACAGTAACTATTCCCCAGTCTTTTTATGGAATTTTTTTTTTTTTTAGTAAGAGTTAAGGCAGCAAAACCAGTTCCAGAATTGTCCACTGGAGGTACTGAGGCTTGACTGGATTTGAGCAACAAATGGTTTTGGTTGAGCTGGTCTCCTGGAAACTAATGGCTTTACACTTGGTGAAATAACCTGCCCTTTATTAAAACATAATAATTTCCTGTAAGAATTTTTTAACAGAAGCAATGCCTTTTCCTCTTGTTATCTCAAATTACAAATATGTTGGTGCTGATAATTATTTCCATATATATATTATCATGTCCTACAAGGCCTGTAATTTCCTTTGACCTAAGCTGTAGTTTGATACATTATTTGATCAGTGCTCTTAGTGAGTCATTTTATCCATATGTATTTAGTTAATTGGTTATTTTTCTCCCCGCCCATGTTTATATATAATATATTCTACAAAGGAAAAGGAAATCTGACTGCTTGCAGCTGAGTCTAGTAAAAGAGCAATTAGGTTCTATCAGAGCCAGCAGCTGTCCGTAATGAATTCTGAATTAAAATTATGAGTGAAGAAAAGAATCCAGCCATCTGCAGGAAATGTGAAAATATTTTTATAACCCAATAGCTCAATTCTGGAAAGGGGTATCTCTGAGATTTCCCAGATGTACCTACAGTAAATTCCAGAATATCCATGAACACACAGTATACTGGAACAAGTTGCATTAACTTGGCTATGTTTAGCTAACTTCGAACAGGCTGTATTTTTATCTCAAGTAATAAGCATGAAAGCCTCTTTAAATCATCTCCCTGTGTCTCTAGAAGTGAAATGCAGGTTTAAAAATAGTCCTGTTATCTTTTCATGGAGGCTTTCCAATCAGTATTCTGCCCTGAAAATTAATCTTTCTTCATTTTTCATACTTTTATAGAATTACTTCCAGGTCTTATCATTTATTATCAGATTTTGTAAATGACTGCTGTTCCAAGTGAATCCTGCATTGTGGTGGCTTTTCTTTTCTTCTTTTCTTTTTTTTCTTTTCTTTTCTTTTTTTCTTTTCTTTTCTTTCTTTTCTTTTCTTTTCTTTTCTTTTCTTTTCTTTTCTTTTCTTTTCTTTTCTTTTC
>JANHFX010000080.1:0-31424 GCA_027560015.1 Chloroceryle amazona | reverse complement strand
CTTTTCTCTTTTATCCTTTCCTTTCCTTTCCTTTCCTTTCCTTTCCTTTCCTTTCCTTTCCTTTCCTTTCCTTTCTCATTGCATTATTACCATACTGCAGCCCTTTCAGTTTGAACCATATCTAAGATGTCAAGATAACATTTGTCTCATTCTTTTAATGACTCTAGAATCAGTTCTCCTTGGAAAAGGAAGAGACATCTTGAGATGGGGAACCAAAACAGTAGGTTTGCTATTAAAGTTCCATTGGCTTCAAGCTTGAGGACTAATTTCTGGTATTTCAAAGTTTTCAAAGTAGGAAAAAAGGAGAAAAAAAACAATTGTAAACAGGTAGATCCCAGTTCATTTATGGCTTTGAAGTGTGAGTGGTACTGGAAAAAAAAACAGCATGGACTGAGGAAACCTGATACTGTCTTCTTTTTCACTTTGTATTTACCAGATAAAATACTGTTTCTGGATGACAGTCTAGGACTTCATCACTGTTCTGTCAGTCTAAAACCTAAGCATAATGAATAGCAAATGGTAGCCTTCTGACTTTAAAAATAGGGATCCCGAGGACAGGTGGTGTTAAGATAAACAATTATTGACCATAATGGGTATACAAACACCTAGAATCAGGGAAGGGTCCATCAGGAAACACCTTATTGTTCATCAAATACTTTCAAAGTCATCGTGTTATCCAGTACTGCAGAACTCATTTCTTCCCACCTTTTTTTTTTCATTTTCAGATAGCATCAGTTCACCTTCCTATTTCCCATGCAGATAGGGTGATAGCTCTTCTACATGTTCCACATGAAAATGTAATCAAATCACAGAAATACGCAAAAGTACAAAACAACTCTTCAAAACATTCCACCCTGAGAATGCAAAACAGTCTGAAATGCAAAGAAAGCAAAGCATAGTTGTTAACAGCAAGCAGCACAATTTCTGCTCATTGACTTCTTTGCTGTGCTCTAATCTTTGCTTTTATTTATTGATTATAGGATCGCAGTTTATTTCCTCTCATAAATTACCCAGAAGTATCGTTTTTTTGTATTTACTACAGCAGTTCATATATACATCTGTCTTTAATTGAAGGTAACAAGTCACAGTAACATGAGTTTTTAAAATTAACCTCAAAATACTTTTTTTTTCTAAACTCCACTAGACTCTATTTCAGATCTTTGTTTAGTAGAATGCATAATGACAAAAATGCTTTGTGAATGTGTTGTATAGTACAAAGAATATAAAATATACAATGAAACTCATTAAATCTCACAGAGAAGACATATTTGGGATAGTTAAACTGATGCTAAATACAGAATACAATACACTGAATAGATAATATTATAATTGGAGAAGTAGAAAAATAAACCGGAGGATATCTGAGAGCTGGATTAATTTTTAAATAAATACCCACAATAATCCTTGTTCACAGAAAAAATACAGTACAGAAAAACTCAGCTTATTCTAATCTGTTTTCTTTTTACACCTAAATAAATGGCTATAGTCGTTTACAGTAAGGTGTATATATAAAAATCCTGTATGAAAAGCAGGATTATGGCATGTATTGCTATACCAAACCAGTAATCAACTCTGAAGGGAAGTCAAGATGAGAAGTGGTATGAAATAGGGTTGATGAACTTTACAGTTGTCATATTGTGTAATTTCTGCTATATGCCATCTTGCATGATTGCACATGAACAATGATATTTTTTTTCACAAACAATGATTTCAGGAAAGAAGCAGTCAGAAGAACTCTGGGATGTTCTGTCCCTTTTATTGAAGAAAAGAGCAAAAATCAGATATAGTGCTGGCCCTTTTCAGTGACATTATTCCTAAAATTGTAAGGTACCCAAAAGCAGAAGTGTTGATTGAAAGGAAGAGGTCTACATGATCTGATTAGCAGAGGAGGCAGTGGACTGCTTTTGCTCTCTTCAAGTATGTGGGAGACCAAATTTAAATAGTGCATTTAATCTGCTCTCCGAGGACGTGTCTAGAATGTTATTTTCTTAGACAGCCTATCCAAATTCCAGAAAAACCTAATGAAAGGATTTCTGTAAGTGAAGATGTGTCTGTAACTTGTTGGTTAATAAGCCTTAATGGATCCATTCCTCCATTAATTTCTTTTTGGCATCCAAGATAGTCTGCAACAAGAAGTTTCACAATTAACTATGTACTATATGAAAAACTACTTCCTGTTTGTTTTAAATTCTTTGTCTCATCATTTCATTTCATGATCTTTCATTTTTACCTTTTCCACCTAATGCATGGTTTTATGCCCTTTCAAATCTCCCTTTCTCTTCAGTCTTCTCTGCTCCAAGATGAGTTATCTAGCTTGATTAACCTCTGCTTCATACATTGTCTCCCTCTTTGCTATGTTTCTTCAACTTTATAGTTTCTCTACAATCTTGAGATGGGCCACATTGTTTGTTGTGGAGGCAAGTGTAAGGACAGTCCTTTGACATGCAAAATGTCCTCAGAATGGCATTCAAGGGAAATCCTTTAGTAAACAGTGGATTCACCTGAGTGAGTAAATGTGTGTGTGAGTGAATAAAGATACCACACAAAATCCTTCCAATTAGTTCTACAGAAACCTAAATGTAACTGCAGTGCAAAAATGTAGCTTCAGATAAATGTCTGTCACATTTTAAAAGTGTGTTCAGAAGTTACCTGTTGCTGTAAATGTGGTATCAGATGTTATTTCCCTTCACTCCATTACATTAATGAACTACTCATATACCTTTTACTTCTATTGAGCAGCATGGTACATCCTCCTTTTCTGCTAACACATAACTCCTAATAGTAGTGAACTATCAGTTAGTGTGGTTGGTCTTTACATTATGCACCTCCGTTATTACATTCCTGTATTGCTTTGAAGTTAGGCGGGATTCCTTCTGCATTTCTGTGAAGTTCTGTCCCAGGACAAACCTGGATGAGAGGATTTGAGCTGCGCTAATGGAATGTCCTTATCATTAATGTCTCTTAAAACTTTTTTATTTTATTTTGTTGAACATTGACATTGCTACATGTTTATCTTGCATGGAAAACTCATCTTTTAAAATTATTTTAACGAACAATTATTTACCATACATGGGATTTGTTGGAGAAATTTCTTGGAGTTTTGATTCTGTATTTTTTAATATTTGAGAGTCTATTTGTGCTCGTGATACTATCTGATAAGAGCTTCTTGTGCTTGATCTGTCTATAGCTGAACTGAGGATTAGATGAAGATCAGAGTTACTTCCCCAACATTATTACACTTTTGCAATTGTATATTACAAAAAAAAAAAAAAAAAAAAAGGGCTTAAATCTGGGCCAGTTATATTTGAAGTACTTATGGTAATTGTAAGATTCTAAGAACATTCAGACTGAAAGGAAAATCTTCATAAAGCTCAGTAAAGGAAGAAGGATGTAAAGCTGACTTCTGATTTGTGAACATCTTGCGTTTTTGACAGCTACCTATGAAAACTGAGGAGCTCTAGGCTGAGCTTTATCTACATGGAGTGAAATCTGTTTTCTTATTTTTTTATTTCCCTTGTTCATTTTAAGAAAGTTTGTATGACTTCAGTGGCAAAAATGCAATGGCTAAAGTCTTTTGTTTTGTGAAACATTACACATAAAAATGTGTTGTACACCATACGTAATTTCTAGTATCCACCCCCAGCCACAGTAAGAAGAAAAGGAGGTTTTATCATTGTGCACTTGAAGATCAATCCTCAAAGGTCTCATATAAGCCAGTACCAGAATTCTTGAAACAGTACAGTATCTCTTCTTAAAATTTAATCTCTTTGCACAAGGTCTTTTTGCTATTTCAGTCATATGTATCCCTTCAAAAGAGTGTTCAGTGTTTTCTTAAGGGGCTTTTGTTCTGCCTTTGGACAGAGAGGTAATTTCAACTGTGCTTTAGTTTCATAACAGGAAAAGGTGAAAATGATTTGAATATTACCCATGTCAAAACTACTACAGAATTTCTGTGGGCTTGGAAACTAATTAATTGTATGAAGTTCCTTAATAAAATCCAGGTATTTTCATATGTTTCCCATATCATGAGAAATTTTATGTACTTTCAGTTCATAAATATAAGATACATTCAATCTGAAACTATAATATTTGCTAAAATTTTCCCTTGATGTGAGTCAAAAATGTCCTAAATGATTTTTCGTCCATATTTTACTGTCTTTGCTTCCAATTAAATGATCTGTGAATACTGGCAATTACACTGCCTTCCTTTGCCAAATCACTAAAGTAACAGTAAAGGATCATCATTTAAACAGCTACCAATTAATGACAAAAGCTAACCTTTAACACATCCATACAGTGATTTTAATATGGAATGGCCCCCTTATGCCTCTTAATTTTTCTTTTTGTGAGTTGCAGACTCACAGAACATTAAACATGTTTCAGCTTATGGGACTGACTCAGTCATGATTTTGAAATTGAAAACAAATGTTATAGTAGGATAAATAATAATATTTAAAGCAATAACAGTTTCCTAGTAGACATACCTATTTAATAGATTGGTTAGGTTTTCAACTTGTAAACATAACAGTGTATTTCACTAGCTGAAATGATAGAATATTTTTTTTTTCAAATCCAAGTTTGACAGTAACACCAAAAGATGAAAACCAAAAGGGCAAGATAGTCAATAACAAGCATAGAATGAATTTGTGAAGTTATTCTTATTAGCTTAATTATCATTGTTAGTGGAAGGTAGGCATGAATTTATTTATTTATTTAATGTTCTAATGGCATAGTAGTGAGGATTTGAGATACATGTCATCCCAGCTATGTTAAGAAGTCTGTATGATAGCAGAAGAGAAGAAGAAACAGAGGATGAAGATCAGAAAATTTCTTCCTCGTGTAGAGGAAATTATTAAGAGTCTGGAGTTAGGTGTGTGGGGGTAAAGAGGAAGGAAGTTCAAATATTCGTAGTTCCATTTTTACATGGAAACTGAAAAGGGTAGTCTGGTAGGCATGCGGCTCATTTATAATTGGTAGAGTTGGAATGTCAAGAACATCTTAATGTAGTAAAATATCATGCTCAATAAAGTGATCTGGAGAGGAGTGTGTCAGGAGCCCAGTGGTGCCAAATGCCTCAATAAATGTAGAGTGTCATCACCTTCATCCTTACCATGAAAACATTGCTGCATAATAATGTGTTTTGATCTATTGTCATGATCTTCACAATCTCTGCAGAAACCTAAACCCAAAATAACAGTGGTAGAGTATGTTAATAACTGCTTCTCTTTGAAATTGCTTATGGGAAGAATAAGTATATAAATTATAATGCAAGATGTGAAGAGAAGAAATAAAAACTGCTTGTTCCAGCTGAAAGTGCAAGTAACTGGATTGGAATTTTGCAGTTGCATTCTGTAGGTAACAGTGAACCTTTTGATATTTGAGCTGAAAAATGGCATATCCAGTTACAAACACAGTGATGAAATATTAATTCATTAATACATGATAGGAAAGACAAACACATTCTGAACTACTGAGAAGATCTGCACAGTCAAACCTTCTTATTTCTCACTTTGCCAGCATTTGTTAGACTGATAACTGAATGCATAGAGGTATCATTTAAGGAATGGTTTAAAACTTTAAACCAATCTGACACACAAAAATGTGCTACTTGTGGTGATTTCCTTGCAATCAAAAAAAACCTGACCCAAACAAACAAACAAAAAAAATAGTGTAACTATTTTTTGAGGTTTTCTTCATGATTATTACCAATGTTAAGGTCACTACAGTTTCCTGGAGTGCAGAGCTTTTTATTACACAGGGTAGATGAACTCCAATTTAGCTTGGATAGCCATCATTTAATTTGTCTGTATAGTTTCTTTATCTAGAACTTCCACTGATCAGTAACATTGATTGCTATGATTTCTTAAACTCAGAATATTGATTAATTCCTATCAGAGTGGTATCTAAGAAAGTTGATATTAATGCATTTGAACTGTTGGCATAAGTCCTCAGCTGTTTGAAGGGGATCTGCTTCTTGGAAGAGTAACTGGTGGCAAGAATATATGATTAACAATATGTAAATATGAAATCTTAGAAATAAACTTACCTCATGTGAGACTAAAACATCTTGCTGCTCTGTACTTCTTTCTGATATGGTTGTAAGTAATGCAATTTTGCTGATTCTTAAAACACCATGCAAAAAAAAAAATTATTACCCGTTTCAGGATAGACTTATGATATTTAATATCTCATGAAAATATAGGAACTATGATAAGATTTTGGGTCCTCTAGAAGCTGGATTATATTTTTTTTTCTATCTATCTCTTTTTAAAAAATGTCAGTTTATGGTGTTCTTAAATATCCTTAATTTAGCTAATGTTAGTATCTTGAGGGTTTATAGATTGTTGTTTGCTATACTACATAGAGCATGCCATGTCACTAACTGAAAACAGTTAAGCAGTTTAGAAGCTAGAAAATTACCATTCATTATCACAGACATGTGATCCCTCATATAAAAATTATAGGAAAAAAATGTGCTTTATATACCTACATGTATACAAATATTTGAAACAAAACTTCATAAAGTTCAGTCATATACATGTATTCTGTATTCTTTTTTAAATTTCTTCTACATCATTCCAGTTATGACAAATGTGTAATAAAGTATCATGTATGACTAGTAGTAATCACATCAAGGTGAGAACTGTGTTGCTTTTTCCTCTCCTGATTGTCTAACATTATCATCAGGAGATATTGAAGGTAGCCTGTGCATGTAACAGATGACACCTTTAAGACAGAGAGGGAATGACTGAAAGTCCTTGTAAGTCTGGTACATTTGACACTAGGTGTCAGGAAAATAAACTGCTGTTAAGTAGGTCTGTTCCTAACACGGGTTTAATGCTCTTAGATTAAACTGAGTATTTCACGATCAAGGTTTATTCCTGTGCCAGGCTCACAGAAGCTGAACTATATCTTTTTCTGCTCTCAAGTCCCCCCAAAGAGAGGAAAGCAACTTTCTAGCTCAGAGTTGTTCCTGAGGAATTCCTTACTGTGCAGAGAGCCAAGAAGTAGTAGTTTCTTCGTCCTCAACAGGATTGATGTATCCTCACTTCAACTCTGCCTAAAACCAAAACCTAACTTAACTCAGAACCTGTGAGGAAGTTCTAAATTTACCTCTGCCCAAAAAATATTACTTGCCCCATGTGGACATAATTCGATGATGTGATTTCAAATTTTGTCTTTAAGCGCATTTTAGTTCTTTTGAAATAATGTGACAACTGAGCATACTGATCCAGGTTCTTGCCATTCCATTATATTTTCCTAGAGATGCAGGATATTAAAGTGAGAGCTGGGCACTTCCCCAGCCTACTGCTATCACACTTAAATAGGCATGGCTCTGCATTGCAAGGAATAACAACACAGACAAGCTAAGTGAGAGAGCAAAGGACAGAACAAACTGTGGTAATAAGAGCCCCACTGACAAGAGTTGGAAAAGGGCTTAAAAGTTTATCTCCAAAGTGCAATAGAAATACATAAGACGCATTTTCTGAAACATTATTTTTTGCCAATAAATTTACCTGTGCAAACAGAATAGCAAAACCATCATGTTTAATGAGTTAGAAATCATGCTCAAAAAACCTTGAATTCTTCAAGGATTCATCATCTCCAGTAATTTTTCCTTGTATTTCTAGAAGTTGGTGCAATGTGGTTCATTTCTATTATAGTCAAGCCTGAAACTGCAAGATATAAAGACCTCATCTAAAAGAATTCCATGTCCTCAATTGCTTGTAATGTGTGTTAAAGGAGTTTACATATTTCAGGGCACTAACCTCTTTTGTAAGTGCTGATATTCATATTCAGAAAAATGTGCTCTTCTAATCAGTGCTGCAAAACTTTAAAACTTGAATGCAATAAAAGTAAGCACAATGCATGAAACAGTCCTTCATGTTTTCCTTCCTGTGTTCATTTCTTTTAGTGCTGGGGTCGGCAGGACTGGCTGTTTCATTGTGATAGATGCCATGTTAGAGAGAATAAAGCATGAAAAGACTGTAGATATTTATGGCCACGTAACTCTAATGAGAGCGCAGAGGAATTACATGGTTCAGACTGAGGACCAATACATCTTTATCCACGATGCACTGCTGGAAGCAGTGACCTGTGGAAATACCGAAGTGCCAGCCAGAAACCTGTATGCATATATCCAGAAACTGACACAGATAGAAACAGGAGAGAATGTCACAGGAATGGAACTGGAATTTAAGGTATGGGGGTTTTATGTTGTGGGGAACCAAAAACAAATGGTGTAACACTTAATGTTGCTCTGTCCTCCACCAGTTGTTTTCAGTGATCAGAAGCTAGGACATGGGCAGATTAAAGTTTTAAATTAGGAAGACAATCCTTTGTAAAATATACAATTCTATCCTCAGTTGGTGCCCAGACAAGAACTGTTTGGTGAGAATGGTTTAACCCTGTTCTTCCTTTATTGTTTCAATAGCTTGAAATGTGTATTTGAGTAACAGTTTCTTACTCAAATTTGTCCATATATGTTAATGCAGAAGACATTAAACTTTCATCAGGTATTAAAAGAAGTTCTACAAATATTTAGGTAATGCATTAGCATATGGAAAAGTAAGCATCTGAAATTGATATTATTGATTAATGGATAATGAGCAGAGGTCATAAAATCTGACAGTGTCATTTCTTTTTGTTATACCTGGTCTTAATGCTTATATTTTATTGTCAACAGCGTCTTGCTAGCTCTAAGGCTCACACTTCAAGATTCATCAGTGCCAATCTTCCATGTAATAAATTCAAAAATCGCCTTGTCAATATTATGCCATATGAGTCTACAAGGGTATGCTTGCAGCCAATTCGAGGAGTAGAAGGCTCTGATTACATTAATGCCAGTTTC
This sequence comes from Chloroceryle amazona, assembly GCA_027560015.1. Taxonomy (NCBI): domain Eukaryota; kingdom Metazoa; phylum Chordata; class Aves; order Coraciiformes; family Cerylidae; genus Chloroceryle; species Chloroceryle amazona. Next base: position 22,573 of record JANHFX010000080.1, on the reverse strand, counting down.
ATTGATGGATACAGGTACTAATTTTGATGTGTTTTCATATAGGCTTTTTAAAAAGTTTACAAAATTATTTATGTAATTATATTGAAAGTAACAAAATGTAGTATTGAAATTTAGTATTATTCTCTGTGCATGCCATGTCTGATTGTGTAGATTTTTTAATATTAAGTTATTCATTTTAAGTATTAATAAAAGTTTTAGATTTTCACTCATGCAATACAGGAAAATTCTGTAAATGAAATAGAAACTTAAATATTATATTTTTAGCTACCTTTAAACCATTAAGAACTCCCAATATGTTTTACATGATGAAAGTGACAGAGATTTTAAGCACATTCATGATTTGGAACGTCTATTCCTTCACAGCTGTTCTGCTTTAAAAGATACAGAGCAATAACATACAGGAGATGTCCTCTATGTCAAGGTGATAACCTGTGATCTTGAAGCACTGATTAGGACTAGATCTAGCTGCCAAAAGCATTTTATGCATAAACAATTATGTAGCCTGCCAGCATCTTCATGACAACATGGAACAATATGCCCTCAGCCTTAAGTCTAAGCAGCTTGTAGTAAAAGGCATAAAGTAGAAGTGGTATAGTTTCCCTAAGAGAGTTCAGATATACTTGAGTATCCATGTCAACAGAGAGCATTTTCTGAGTCTTTGCTCATAACTGGAAACCACATTCATCTCCACTGTCACACACAAAGGTGTTTCTTTTGATTGAAAGAAGTGAAGCAAGAACGAAATGAACTGGTCATCATCTTACAAAGCTTTTAACAGCTTGCTAATAGCTTTCACTAGTAGGGTACTAAAACTTGGAAATGCAGTGCAATCTATCCCTGAATTTTCTTCCTACCCTACTTTTGCTGGAGGCATCAGGATGTCAAAAAAGAGTTAATAAAGAGACTGCTTGGTGCTATATTTCCTAAATTTAATAGCTTGTTAGATAGCTATTTCTACAAAATAAACCAGCACAACTGTTTCTTAAGTGCTTTTTACAGCACACAAAATTGAACCATTAGAATTGCATTAATAATGATGCATACATCATAATAGTAACAGAGGAATTTCCCTCTCTAAGTTCTAAAAATAAAAAGTCATTGTTTGATTAAACAATTATAATAAGGTTTTACTGTACTTCCTATTAATAGTATATAATCTTTTCTTCTAGATAATGCTTACACATGAACACAGAACATTTGTATCAGTTCACTTTTTTGATTAAAATGTTGTTCTCAATTTACACTTTTTTCAACATAGACAACAAAAAGCTTACATAGCTACACAGGGCCCTTTAGCAGAAACAACCGAAGACTTCTGGAGAATGCTCTGGGAGCATAATTCTACAATTGTGGTCATGCTCACTAAGCTACGAGAAATGGGCAGAGTAAGTACTGATGTAATATTCCTTTACTAAAATGTTCATTATAATGATTTTTTTTATTAAAAAATTCCATTGTTATATGAACGTATAAAGATAAAGGTAAGGATTTAAGTTCCTTCTCCTTTTGAAATATCAGCGCCATTGCTGATCAAGAGGTGTAAGTTTTTCCAGTCTGTTGATGTGTTGCAATAGGCAAGGTAGACGTGACATTTTGTTGTGGCACACCCTGAGATGCACCAACTGAGCTTGCAAGCTGATATTCTGACATATGCAAAGAGATCATAACCGTCTATTGAAGAATGAAAATTTATTATTTGTAAGGTTCACTTTTGCAGCATCTGTTTTTAACAATGTTAAAAGAAATTGTGGTATTTTTGAGATCTAAATATTTTCTTTAAAGTTTCAGCACCCAATTTACACTCCTAAACTCACTTACGTGCTGCTTTGTGTAATGGAAAGAACAAAGAAGTTTACTATCTGGACAGGATTGCATCAAGATAAAGCTGTTATGTGATAAATGAAATCTGAGTCAGGCCATATACCTGGGGAATAGAGATGATTCAGGACATGCTAGTGGATGCAGAGAGAGAATCTTGTCTGAGGCTGTGGGACTTGCTTAAACAAGAAAAAAGAAAGCAAGCAGAAGGTGGCCACAAGATTTAAATTCCATTCTATATTAAAAAATAGTCTAGGGATAGCTCTTCTCACTGATAAATAATAGAACTGAGTAGAAGTATAAATGATTTCAGGTGTACAGTGACCAGAAACAATCCCTCTGCAATGCAATATTGAAGATCATTTTTTATTCTAGGTATGGAACTTTACATCCAATGCAAACAGTTCATTTTCCTGTTACTAACGGCAGTTAACATGAGTATTATACTTATCTGAGTAAAAAAGGGTTTATATCAGTTTATGGTAGTGGTCTCGAGTAATAGGAAATGTATTTTGCTTCACTTTTTTTGTAGGAAAAATGCCACCAGTATTGGCCTGCAGAACGCTCAGCCAGATACCAGTATTTTGTGGTAGATCCAATGGCAGAGTACAACATGCCACAATATATTCTGAGGGAATTCAAGGTTACAGATGCAAGGGTAAGTTAATATAGCATTACACCAGTTAGCATAAGTTGAAAATAAAATATCCATTTCTTTCTTTTCCTCTCACTTCTTTTTCCATTTTTATTATCAAGAAAAAAAACCCACAACCTAGGAATATACATCCTACAAGCAAGCAATACACAAAAACCAGATAAAGTTATTTATTAAATAAATGGGATCTTTGTGTAAGAGCAATTGGCTTCATTCAGCTCTAACATCTGGGCAGCACAACTTTGTAAAGTTCAGAATAACTATCTGTGCTGAAATACATTAGATAATTTGAGAACCATTTTCCTTTTTTTCCTCATTTCACCCTTGATCATTCTGGGGGCAATATTTGTCACACATATGTAAATATGTTGTTTCGCACCACCCCCTAGGCTGAGTGAATATGAAGGTGAATACATCGAGATATAAAAACTGCAGAGCAAATATCATTCGTAGAAAAAGCTCTGCACACATTATACTTTGATTTTTGGCATAGCACATTTTCAGCACTTTTGTATATCTGCAGAGCATATACATGCAGCTGTGACCCTAGAATCCTCATTTTCATACTGAATTTCTTATCTGAATTCCTAAATCCAAAACTGAGCACTGATATAAGATTAAATATACATAAACTTTGAATCACATTTGTGATATCTCAGACTTTTTTCTCACACTTTAGTCTACATGGCAGAAAAAAATACTGACAGCTTCCATTTCTGTAAGCACTGTAGAATACTATTTGTTCAAACAAAATAGCAGAGTGTACTGTCCAGTTAATGTCCACTCACATGAATAATCGCTCAGAGTTGCCAGTCAGCATCCAAAATACTAGACTTTTTCATAGCTAGACGCCTGCTTGAAGTAAAATTAAGTACTACTGACAATTAGCTACACAGTATTGTCACTAACCAAGTATCATATGAACATTTTAATATGGCAAATGATACTTAGGTGTGTGTATTTGAAAAGAAACTGTAGACACATGGGATCTGATTTTCATTCTGTTTGAAATCTAGTACAGATCAGATGACTCATAACTTCTCGAACTTATTTGTGCACAGTAAAATAGAAAAGAACAGGTTCCTAATGTCAGTCTTTAACCACGCTTGTAAGCATAGACAGTCAAAGCCAACTCACTACAAATGTGCTGGTAGTTTTCATATATCATCTATTAAAAATCTGTTCCATTTCAAGCTAGAAGTCTTATGTGACATAGTTCACCAAAATCAATCACAGAATAACAATATCAAAAAGCCACAGATATAATTGAAATTAAGTCGAAATTAAGTGTCTGCAACTTCCAAAAAGTCTTTTCAAGAATTTATAATGAACTAGGATATTTATGAAGATCTGTTTCCTTATAGTCAGCAAAGCAGTAAAATGTCTGAAAGGGATGAAAAACTTAGTTTGACAGAAAAAAAGTTTTATTGGACCCAATATTAATACATCTCTTTCAAAAAGTGCAAAGCATACGTGCACCTTGACAGTCTTGTTGTGACATTTTTCCATCAGATATCACTGTTTCTGGAATTTTAAAATAAATTTACCTTGACAGATCAAATTTTGTTAAACAACACACAGGTGGATGAAAGGGCCATCTTAAATTTTCTGTATGTGTTAGGAAACTATTGCTCCTTTCAAATTTTCTGAAAGCAGTCAGGACTGCTCACCACAGCATGTATTATAGTTTTCCCATAGTTAGGCTTTTATAGCTGTCACACCCAGTAACTGAGACCATGTAACTAAATTGTTGTCTTCAAAGAAGAGTAAATGCTCCAGTGGTTGTAACTAGCCTCTCTCCTTATCTCCAAACCCATCCATAATGTTACAATGCCATCTGTGCTCTGGCCCAGAGACAAGCTGGCCAATTGTTCCCCAAGGACAAGAAAAGAAGCATACTGCCTTTGTAGATGTAGGCAGCAAGTGTCTGCTGTGGAACTTCCTGTTACTGCTGAAACTGACATGTGAATTATTGTAAGGTGAAATTGACCTCTGCAATTGTTTCAGTCTACTGCTTCTGACTGGTTTATTATACTCACTTTCTCTAGAACTCCAGAGGTCAGTATGTTGGAGAAGGCTCCTCTAAGGCTAAACTATTAGTGATGGTTGTAAGAAAGTATTATAGGTTATACAGCCTCACCAAAACACGTTAGAGTATGCCCTGCCAGCAACAAGGAGAAATCCAAATGGTCAATCAGTAGGATGATACATTAAAAGCCCTCTTCTCCATGTGAGGATCTGAAAGTTCTTATTTTGATAACTAACTGTATAGATTGTCACAATATTTGAAAGTAAAATTTTTAAAAATTTTGGCGTTTGTATTTCAACTGCTATTTACAAATAAGTCATTGAAAGATAGCAGTACTGTTTCTAATGTCAGTAGCAGAGGGAGCTGTGTAAGAAATTGCAGATTAGTTCTCGATATGCTTTAATGATAGTCTAACATTAGACTATTTTTACTTCTGTGCTCATTAAATAGCATTAAATAACAGAAGTTATTGCCATTAAAACTAAATCAAAACAGTATTCTCAGACTTGAAATGGATTGAGTTACTATGATCATGAAATACAACAATATAGTTGATTTAGACACATCTGAAAAACAAATATTTACCACCAAATCTTTTTTTGCACAAATCTATTTGAAATTGATGGTCTTTCCAATGACAGCCTAGACTTGAGTAAAGCAGCATCTTTTTTTTTTTTTTTTTTTTTTTTTTTCTTCCCCATTAAAAAGTTACCGTTATTCTAGTATAATATCTGTGAGGGTCAGAAACTTTTGAAGGGCTCCCATCTCCTCCAACAATGTGTTCCAAGTGAGTCAGACTTGAAGTTTACTTTAGAAGAATGGGAGTTTATTCTGGAGTCAATCAACCTATTGTCTTCTTAATTAATTACTGTTATGTGCCTAAGGCTATCTGAAGGATGCAATTTCATTATGTTTTCTTGGGGGAAAATGGGGTCACAGAGACCATTAAGAGAAGTCTGTATTAACAAAGAAGCATTTTGTTAGGAAATATTTAGTTCTTTGTGTTGATGCTGACAAGAAATAAAGTTGGGTAAATGTTGTTGAACATACTTCTTTTTTTAAAATAGCCAAAAGCTTTCAACAGAAGCAGACTACTAAATTGTCACAGTGGTCTAGTAGGAATATAAGAAGTAATAAGTCAAAAGGTGTATGCTCTCATGGAGCAGTGGCTGGCACACACTTTCTATTTCCCTTACCCCACAGTACCAGAGGAAACATAAAAGCAAAGTATTGTGTTTTTCTCTGGTTATTTTAAAAATCCCTTCTGTTTCATTTCAAAAGGTCTGTAAAAGCTGAGCGCTGGTGGTAGAGGAAAAAGAAAAGAAGAGATTGTTCTTGCCCCAGTATAACTTGTTGCTTTTTGGGGAAATCTACAATCATTTCAATTTTTCATGAGTTTTACTTAAAAGAAGACCATTTTGAAGACATGGCAGGGTGGGTGGTTAGGAAACAGTATGTCTAGAGACACTAGTTCACATCAGTAGCTCATGTATCCATTCTTTTATGACATACTAGCTGTTAAGAATGACAGTGTCAGAATCATCAAGAACAATGTTTGAAAATTCAGAATAAATTTACTTTATCCATTTGTATTTTATTTTTTCTAGTTATGTATCCTGGACATTTACACAGTAAATAGGCACACAGCATTTAATACTTCCAGTTGCTTCATTATAAAAATAACCATGGTGCAGTATTCTTCAGTTTTAAACAATCCTGTTAGTATTCTTAACCAATGGAAATGAACAGCTTCAGCCAAGTTGTTTTGAGAGAGGAAGCCCTTCTCCTTGATTTTTGACTGAGTCCATGATGTTAGTAAATTAAATTACAATGATTGAAGGGAAGATTCTGGTTTGTTAAACAGCTAATTTATCTTGACCAATCTTCTTCCATATCAGTGTTCACATTGTAGAAAGCATCATATTATTACAGATATCATTGGCAAGAGGGCAATAAGTAAACAAGACTTAGATATTCCTGCCATAGAGTAGATGAGCGTATCTAGGAAATGGAGGTTCATACGGGATATTCTTACTCTGTTTTGTATTTAAAAGAATTTGCAGTCTGTAGGATTCAAAACTATCACTTATCAAAAAAATGTTAGAACCTGGTGACATTTTTCTGTCTTTAGCCTCAGTCATGCTTTTTACACAGGCAGAAAGTCAAACAACTCCCTGTCCAGTGCAGAGTGGAATCTATGCAATGTTGTTAAATGAAACAGTTCTTTTGGGCCAGTGCATCCAAAAGTACCATCCAGTACTGCAATGGAAAGTCTTCATAAATCTGATCTTAGCCATTCACCCCCTTATCTCAATGACCTTATTTTATGGTTGTCTTTCTGCTTGTCTGACTGACTTCCAGCCTCTAGAAAATGCTTTTGAGATACTTTGTCTTTTGTTAAAGGATGGCCAGTCCCGAACAGTGAGGCAGTTCCAGTTCACTGACTGGCCAGAACAAGGAGTGCCAAAGTCTGGAGAAGGATTTATTGACTTCATAGGCCAAGTGCATAAAACTAAGGAGCAGTTTGGTCAGGATGGCCCAATTTCTGTTCATTGCAGGTAAGTAAACAAAGCCTCAAAAGAACTCATGAACAGATGTTTTTTTCTGAAGTTGGTTGCTCATTGTAGCAAAGATGTGTTTGTAAATGGCATTTTGTAGGTGAACTATCAGAAAATGTAATCAAAGAGAAGGTCTAAAAAGGAAAACACAGGACCACTTTACAAAATAAGAGTTTTTCTGTGATATCTCATTTACAGAGAAGTTCTGAAATAGGTGGAAGAACATGATTTTTTCATCACTTAAAAATGTCTATAATTGCAAGGTAAAAACAATCTGGTCAATGCTACACACAGAAAGTGGTAGTAAGAGCCTTATGACAGGCTGCTAAATCAGATTTCCCCCCCAATAATTAAAAGTGAGACTGGTACATTCGTGAATATTATTAGCTGTAAACAAGCTAGTTACCCCTCTGTAGCATGTTAGTAGCAATCAAGATGAGTCAAATGAAAATGAGTAGTATGTCAAGGAAGGGAATAGAGTGGAACGTAGTGTTTAGAAACTTTGCCTGTCAAAAAGTTATTGAGGTTTGATTTGGTGAGTTCAAACTTCAGAATATGTTGCCCATTTTTTGATATGATGACTTCTCTCAATTCCTTTACAATTGATATGTAGATAAAACCAGCTTGCAGGCTGTGTAAGAATAATCCAGGGTGATCTTTTTAATATTCTTGTGGATTTTATTTATTTTCTCTACAATATTCTAGAGTCTATAGCAGATGGCTAAAAATAATATCTTTATCTTTTATCTCTTATTTAATAAATTGTTTTCTATAAATTCCATTAGGATTTTAGATATTCATTTGTGCAACATTTAATTATTTTTTTGGTAGAGGAAACATTGTTATTTTTATAACAGAGATGCAAAGTACAGGTTCCAAGTCCTTTCTGTAAGCCAAGTAATGCCCCAATACTAGCATGAGGACAAAAAGAGCAAGTTTATTAGAGCATACAAATGTACAGAGGGAGAGAGATTCTTGTCCTTCCAAAGTCAGCAGCAACCAGAAGTTGTTAAAACATCAATATGTTTTAACAGAGGTCCTTAAACTCCCCTAATCTGAAAAACTGACACAACAAAGCATTAGAGTAGTTGAATCCTGATAGTTTTGTGTGCCTTAAAATTTTTATGGCCTACTAAGGAGAACATCATCGCAGAACAGTGTTTGCAATTCATTTTGCAAGGGAAAATGAAAGACAGACATGATAAGAAGAAGCCTTATTCTTACTGACATTAATGAGTTTTGAGACCAGAGGAGTAATAAGCAATTATTTATGTCTTCATGCAGACATATGTAAGAGACCAAAATGATGGTATTCTTCTAAATTCTTTGTACAATACAAACTTGTCCACTTGTGACTGCAGTAAAATACTGCTTGCTGTAGGTTATTCTTGCAGTACATTATGCATCCCTTCCAAATGGGTGTGATCTTTCATGCTGAAATTTTGAAATCATGGGGATTATAGAGTTTTCTGCTATTGAATTTGGTAGAAGCAACTGAAATCCAGTATAATTCATCACTATAAGGACAATTTAGAAATTGGTAATGCTAATCATCTTTAGTCAACCTACATGAATAGAAAATGTCCCTAGCAAATTAGTATATTGATTTGTTTCCTTTGTTTTCGTGTATTTGTGGGGGTTTTTATTGTTGTTGTTTGTGGTTTGGTTGGGTTTTTTTATTTGTTTGTTAGAAAGCACAAGATTCTGTGTACCTGCTCCTTCCTAGTCTTTGTGAAATTACTGTAGTAATTCAGTTTGTACCATGATGAGTTTTTAGGGTTTTCTCTTGTACAGAGAAATTCTTCAAATGACAAACACCCCTAAAGCCACTTCCCTGTGGTTTCCTTCCTACTCCACACATTTTTCGCAAGTTTGCTTTCTCTATTACACAGTAAAGCCCTGCCACACACAACTTTAAGATGTTCTCCACTGGCATTTTTACAAATAGATTGGTGTGTTACAATTTAAAAATGTCTAATCTCACCAGGCAGTTAATTAAAAAGAAAAGCATTTTAAACAGCAAAAGACTATTCAACAAAGTAAAATTTTCACTTCAACCAATTTTAGCCATGTCTAATCTCAGTTATTCCAGCTTTTAGCTGGAGAGTAAGGAGGACTATTCTTTCTCAGATCTTATCACTCTCTTCAGTCAGGTGGTTGTTGATCTCTTTCCCCATGCAAGAAGTGATAGAACAAGAGAAAATAGCCTCAAGTTGTTCCAGTGGAGGTTCAAACTGGATATTAGGAAAAAAAATCATCACCAAAAAGGTTGTCAAGCATTGGAACAGATTGCCCAGGGGAGTGGTGGTCACTGTCCCTGGAGGTTATTTAAAAGACATGGAGATGTGGCACTCAGGGAAATAGTGGACTTGGCAGTGCTGGGTAACAGTTGGACTCAATGATCTTAAAAATCTTTTCTAACCTAAACGGTAATGTTATTTTATGATTTTGCAGAAGTTGTGTCTCAGCTGTCCTTTGGTTTCAACTCTCCAAAGGCACACAGGTTATGCAAAATTGCTAAAACCAATCATATATATTTAAGAGTCCTAGAAGTGCACTGACCTAAGCCAAACAGTAAAGTGTCATCATACAATTTGGACATCTGATTTCCACATTAGTCTTGTGAATTCACTGGATGTCTGTCAGTGTTCATAGTTATTCAGTCTTTCCCTTCTGTTCAGTTTCTTCCATATTCCTGGCTGGTGAATAGGTCTCAGAAACCCCAGTCTATCTGACTGGAGAAAACCTTGTGACAGCAGCATCAACAGTGACATGATGGGGTGTTTAATTTCCACTGATAAAAGATCAGAGTTGGAAAATCTTTTTTTCACACAACTGTGTCTTTGTTCAACGTTCTTCCTCAGGAATAAGAGATTGTTTAATTTTAATAACGGGGAACTATTGGTTCTGTTGATACAGGAATTTCTATAACTTCTTGGAAGTTTTATCTAATAGTAGAAACCCAAGACAGAACAGAGACCAAACAAACCATATATTGAAAGAAGACATTTCAGACTAATGCAGACAGACGTGGTATACATATATCAGTATAGCAAAGCTAAAGATCCAGACTGCCAGACTAGAATAAAAGCCATGTCTTAAGGGGTTTGTGTATCCGTTATTTAAATTGTAGTGTGCATGAACAACTTCAGTATTAACTGGAAATTCATTGTCTAACTGAAACTGATACACTGAAGATTTGTAAAACCAGGCATATATGTGAACGAGATAAAGTAAAGCAAGCAGCAAAATAGATTTTGACATATTTTTCTCATGTCAATTCCAGTGTAGGTCCTTTGCAACAAATTTTCTCATTTTCCTTTGCCATGCATTGATTACTGTATGTCTGGATGAACAAACCAAGTCACATTGCAGTGAAGACTGGAGAGTCGGAAAGTACTTAGTAGCATGTGTAGTTTCCTTGAACACAATTATTCTTCTGACTGCAATGTGTTAGTCTTCTGTGGAATTTTGCTTAGTGAGCCTGTTGCATATAGAAATCTCTGTACACATAAGATATGTTGTAACCACAGATAATCTGTTAGCCAATTCTTTCAGCATTAACTGTCAATTAACATTCCTTTTTCCCTTCTTCTTTTTTTCTTCCTATTATTGCAACAGTGCGGGTGTTGGAAGGACTGGAGTATTCATAACCCTGAGCATTGTGTTAGAAAGAATGAGATATGAAGGTGTTGTAGATATCTTCCAGACTGTCAAAATGTTAAGGACACAGCGGCCAGCCATGGTACAGACAGAGGTGAGCAAAAAAGTATCCATATACGATAGTGATGGAAAATAATAGGTTTTTCCACAAACAAAAAATGCACAGATAGAGACTGTATAAAATGTGCTTACGTTTATATCCAAAGTCATATCGTGACTATATCACTACAGTGTAAAATCTTCCATAAGGCTATTGCAAGGACTGTTTCCTGTTACAGCAGTAGATACTGCAAGCTGGGGAAGAAAAAAATTATTTCAGTAGTGGATCCTAAATTATGGTAGTTGAGAAAAAAGAATTTTCCAAGAAGCATTACCCACTTCTATTTGTACTTTTGTTTTCTGGCATAAATGTCTGATAATAAAGAAGAAGGCAAATTGTTTCTGCAGTAGATCTACTGATTTTGTTGTTGTTGTTGTTGTTCTGGGAGCAAAGTGTTGTTCCTGGCTTCAGACTGACATTATTGTCATGGTTTTCTTGACTCCACATCATCAAACAAGTGGCTGTTTGGCCTGAAAATATTAATGGTAAATTCACCATCCAAGAAAACTATAGTGTAAATAATTTCTGTGCTAGCAAGAGTGCCACAGAGAAATAAGGAAAGGGATAAAGTGATCAAGTGATTTCTTGGACCTGAATGCTTGGAAATGTGTTATGTCATAAAGAATACTTAAACATTTGGAGTTGTGCTTCACTTCTACTTAGATTACTGAACAGGAGTCTTGAACTAAACCAGTGTCAATAGGTTAGGAAAACCAGGCAAAATGGCAAAGGAATGGAAACATGTTAAGTCATACATTAATTTAGTGTAATTGAATTGACATTGGCCCTTTAAATTACAGCCTGTGAAAATGAAAATGGTTCCTCAGAGTCTGACATTTTTAACAACAAATTTAAACTTGTTCAATAAAGCTGGGTAGCACTGGTTTTAAGAAGACAAGTTCATAAAAACTTACATGATAAATAAAGATACTTACTTTTAATCGTCAGTTGGCAAGTAAATCACTGTGACCAAACTGAAGTATTCATTCCATTTCTTTTTCATTCTTCTGGATAAGCAAAATGAAAAATGACTACTTTCTGTTGGTTTGATTCCAAGAAATTCTAGAATCCTAGAATGGTTTGGGTTGGAAGGGACCTTAAAGATCATCTAGCTCCAGCACCCCTGCCATTGACAGGGACACCTCCCACTAGACCAGCTTGCTCAAAGGCCCATCCAGCCTGGTCTTGAACACATCCATTGTTGGGGTATCTACAGCTTCCCTGGGCAACATGTTTTAGTGTCTCATCACCCTCATAGTGAAATAGTTATTCCTAATTTCTAATCAGAATCTACCCTCTTCCATTACCAAGGGGTAAAGCCATTACCCCTTGTCCTATCACTACAAGACATTGTAAAAAGCTTTCTTGTAGGACCCAGCCAGATACTAGGAGTCCCTCGTGAGATCTCTGCAGAGCCTTCTCTTCTTCATGCTAAACAACCCCAACTCTCTCCGCCTGTCCTCAGAGGAGAGATGCTACAGCCCTCTGATCATCTTCGTGGCCCTCCTCTGGACCTGCTCCATCAGGTCTATGTTTGTCTAGTGCTGAGGACACCAGAGCTGGATGCCGTACTCCAGGTGGGGTCTAAAAAGAGCAGAGTAGATGAGCAGAATCACCACCCTTGACCTGCTGGATACACTTCTCTTGATGCAGCCCAGGTTGGCTTTCTGGCCTGCACTCACACACTGTGGGCTCATGTTAAATGCTTCATCAACCAACACCCCCAAGTCTTTCTACTTAGGACTACTGTCAATTCACTCATTGCACAGCCTGTATTTGTGCTTCGGTTTGCCCTAATACAGGTGCAGGACCTTGTACTTGGCCTTTTTTAACTTTATGAGGTTGTCATGGGCTCACATCTGAAGCCTTTTAAGGTCCCTCTGGATGGCATCCCTTCCCTCCACAAAGCTTGGTGTTGTACACAGCCTTGCTGAGGGTGCACTTGATCCTGCTGCCTCTGTCACTGACAAAGACATTTAACAGTACCAGTCCCAGTGCTGATCCCTGAGGAATACCACTGGTTTCCACTTAGACATCAAGCTATTGACCACAATTCTTTGAGTGCAACCATCCAGACAATTCCTTATCCACCGAGTGGTCCATCCATCAAATCCATATCTTTCCAATATAGAGACCAGGGTTTTATGCAGGACAATGTTGAAAACTTTGAACAAGTCCAAGTAAGAAGAGCATCAATTGCTCTTCCCTTATTCACTGGCTGTAACTCCATTGTAAAAGGCTGCCAGATTTGTCAAGCACAATTTGACCTTGGTGATGCCATGTTGGTTGCCATCAATCACCTCCTCATTTTCCATATACCTTGGCAGAGGCTTTAGGAGGATATGCTTCATGATCTTGCTGGGCACAGAGGAGAGACTGACTGGCCTGTAGTTGCCCAGGTATTCCCCTTTCTCCCTTTCTGAAAATGGCAGCTATGTTTCCCCTTTTCCAGTTAGTGGGAACTTCACCAGACTGCCATGACTTTTTAAATATAATGGAAAGCAGTTTAGCAACTTCATCCACCAGTTCCGTCAAGACCTGTGGATGGATCTTATCAGGTCCCATGGTGCTGAACCTGGTCTTCACTTACACTAGGCAGATCTTCCCTTTCCCAGTCCTTTCCTTTGCCATCTGCAACTTGGGTGGTGCATCTAGAGCCTTTGCTGTGAAGACCAATGCAAAGAAGCTGTTGTGTACCTCAGCCTTCTCCATATTCTTCATGGTCAGATCTCCTGTTTCCTTCTGGAGAGGGCTCACAGCTTCCCTAGCCTTACTTTTATCACTGACATATCTATAGAAGCTTTTCTTATTACTTTTGATGTCCCTGGCCAGATTTAATTCTATCTGGGCTTTAGTCTTCCTGTCCCAATCCCTGGCTGCTCAGAGAAGTCTTTTGTAATCCTCCCAGGTCACCTGTCCCTGCTTCCACTCTTTGTAGAAATTGGTTTTGCATCCAAGTATGTCCAGGAACAACTTGTTTGTCCATGCAGGCCTCCTGGCATTCTTGCCCACCTTCCTCTTTGTTGGGGTGCATTGCACCTGAACTTGAAGGAGGTGACCCTTGAATATAGATCCACTTCCCTGGGCCTCTCTCCCCTCCAGGGCTTTATCCCATGTCACTACCAAGCAGATCCCTAAAGAGGTCAAAGTAAGTCTGCTTTCCTGAAGTCCAGGGTAGTGAGCTTGCTGTGCACCCTCCTTGTTGTCCTAAGGATCTTGAATTGCACGATTTCATGGTCACTGTAGCCAAGGCTGCCCTTGAGCATCATGTTACTCATTAGCCCCTCCTTGTGGGTGAGAGCAAGGTCCAGCATAGCACCTTTCCTTGTTGGTTTCTCTACCACTTGTAGAAGGAAATTTTCATCAATACATTCAAGGAACCTCCTGGATTGTTGGTGTCCTGCTGTGCCATCCTTCCAACAGGTATCAGGGTGGTAGAAATTCTCCATGATGACCAGGGCTTGTGAATATGAAGCCTAGGAGAGGCTTTCTGTAGAGGGCTTCATCTGCTCGGTCTTGTTGGTCAGGTGGCCTGTAGTAAAACTCTACTATGATATTACCTTTCCCTGACTTCCATTTAACCCTGACCCGTAAGTTCTTGGTCAGCTCCTCAGGCCAAGCTCCATGGACTCCAGCTGATCATTGACATAGCAGGTGGCACCCCCTCCTCTTCTCCTCTTCCTTTCTTTCCTAAAGAGCTTTAACCCATCTATTCCCATGCTTCAGTCATAGTAGCCACCCCACCATGTCTCAAACAGTGATTCCAGTTACATCGTAATCCTGGAGGTGTGCACTCACCTGTAACTCCTCTCATTCCCTATAATAACTAATAAATTAATAACTACAGTACACAGAGAAACTTTGCTTCTTGGAGCCTAGCTGACAAACAGAGAGTTCAGCTAAGTAATATATTTGTCTTCCTACTTTGACTTATTTATATATGATACTGATAAACCCTCCTGCTGAAAATTGAAGTGTTGTATACTCATTTATTTCAGGATTCTGTGGGGAAAAAAAAAAAATCTCCCTCAGTACCATAAACTGCCAGAAAATCTAATCCTTATTCAATAAAGCACTTGAGTTCCATGTGGACTGCATATACATGCAAAATTTACACATCTAATGCATTTCTCTCTGCTCCAACAGGAAGCAGAAAATTATTAATGTTCATGCCACTACATTGAAGCAAATATCAGATGAGTTTCCTGGTCTCCAAAAGAATTTTAATTTTTATCTTAAAAAGCATAATTTATGTGGGCTTGCCACATAGCACTTCCTTTTCTTTTTTTTTTTTTTCTTGTTTGTTTGGTTGATTGGTTTGTTTTTCTGCTTTAACATTTAAACCCTGAGTGGCGGTTTTAAATCAGTACACAGACATACCATTTTAATATGTGTGCAATATTACATAAATGTGCAAAAGGGCTACTGTGTGGGGGTAACATGAAATGCCAAATGTTGTATTCACCAGAGATAAAAGCAAATCTCTCACCACACTGAACTTTTCTCTGCTTCTAGGTGTAGGTTGAAATGCAATCTGTTTCATGTTAATAAGGTGTTTTAGCTGCATATTTCTCTCTTAAGCCCTTGTCTTGCCACAGGCTAAGATATCTTCACATCTTCATCAAAGCCTATATTATTGAAAAGTTGGGATTCCCTTTGCTTCCTTAGCAAGATTTTTAACCTGGTGGTTTTCCATACAGCATTCTGTATTATGGCTGTGATGGATTTTGTTGTTTAGTGTGTTGTATTTTCTATAAAGTTAATTGGATATTTTGCTACTTATTTTCAAACAGGGGAAAAGTGACTTTAGTATGGTCCCATAAGAAGAAAGCTTTATTGTGTTGTTATATTAATCCAGAATAACAAATGATCAGTAGGTGGTTATGTAGTCTGTGCACAAAAAGAAGATGCATTCTGCGGAAAATTATATTGCATTAAATGAATATCTATCTTCATCTATTGTAACACAGCCTTTTTTGTTGATGTCAGTGAGAGAATATTGCTGACATGCAGATGCCTTCGTGGTATATTTTTCTGTAGCCACAAACTATTTACTCTTAGATGAAAGAAAATAGAAACCAATCAGCAAGGCGGCTTTTTGATGCTTTTGTTTTCTATCTTTCTTTCTCCAGGATCAATACCAGTTCTGCTATCGCGCCGCACTGGAGTATCTGGGCAGCTTTGATCACTATGCAACATAAAAACCCACCACGGATTTTTATTGCAGGCCCTTTAAGATCCAGAGAGCCGCTTCTGAGCCATACGTTGTGCTTTAGAAGTACTTCTTAACTCTTAGCTAAGGAGCGATTATTGGGGATATATAAAATAACAAATAACAAACAAACAAACATAATGGGGATATGTAAAACAACAACGAAACCCAACTATTCCATGTGGACCAAGAATTCACAGTTTAATAACCTGCCCATAATAAAAGAATCCTGACCACTGAGGCGTCTGAAGGATCGGATCTCATTTACAGATACCTCAAGGGTTCAACATTGGTTGAAGTTAAAGGGAAGAGGAAATTAATCAGAATGATCATCTTGTTCAGGATTGCATGCATTTGCAAAGAGGAATTTTGAGAGAACTGCAGTTCAGTGCAAGATGTTTGTTAAAAGATTGGGTCCTGGCTTCTCTAACAAAGCAGACTCTTCAACATCACCCCTTCCCATTGTACTGCTCATCATAACACTTTAGGGAAAATGTGGGAATGTTTAAAAAGAAAGTCCTTGATTTAGTTTTTTAGTATTGTAAAGATACTGCTGACCTGTGCTTCACTTTTAACTGTGTAAACTTTTTCCGTTTTTTAACAAGAGTTCATCATTCAATTAAGTGAATTAAAGAAAAGGTTACATAACTGTTAATCTTTTTGTTTAAAAACTGTAGATTTTTTTTTAAGCTGTAGAACTGTTACTTGTAATATTGTGCTGTAGAAATGTTAAATAATTTGATAATTTGCACATTTTTGTGCAGTCCTATATTTATCTACAGTACGACAGTCTTGTTAGATATTACTTTTAAAGTTTTGTTTATTTTATTTTTCTTTAAGGAAAAATTCCTTGTAAACAGTTAAATCAAAATGGGGCTTTTTAGGTTTTTTTGGAATCAACAGGGAGGCGCAAAGTATAAAGATGCTGCTAACACACACACACATGCACAGGCACACTCACACCCTCTCTCTTTCTATATATATTGTATGTATTACTGTCTACACTTGTCTAACTCCTGTATAGTTACAGAGATACAGATAGGTAGATACACACACACACTTATACATATACATTCTTCCATACCTGGACTTATCAAGGCATTGGGAAAGTTTTTCAGCATACTACAATTATATTAAACTACTAGTTGATCATCTCTGCATTTCCAAGGTCCCTAAACTTCTGTTTCAAAACAAAGTGAGGAATGCACATCATTGATATTTGAACATCATCTCTATCCTGAATGATATTTTCATCCACATTTCCACTTGAACACACACACATGCACACACATACACACACATGCACACACGCACACAGAGTATGTGATTTAGGCTTCCAGTGAAGTTCAATATTTGTAACACTATAGTGCAATAAGAAATCATATTATTAAATGTAGGAGGTGTGCATGTGGGAAAGGTCAGTGCATATCCCTTTAGGAGGGGAGAATGTTGTAATATACTAGGTATTAAGATGTTTTAAAATTGTATTCTATAGTATACTGTCTATAGTGTGCGCTATATAATTTACATTAATCATATGTAACAGGGCAAAGCCAAACAAACACACACTGCTCTGTGAAATCAAACATTTTAACGCATACAGCATTGTTTGGGGATGCTGGGTTTTATTTTGATTTTACATTTAGAGTGCCTTATATTTGATGCCTATTTTGAATAGCATTTCTTTATGTTAGCCTTCATTTGTATTTAGTTAAGTTTGTTTCTATCTCTGTTAATTCTTTTCAAACATTTTAATACATGTATCAGACAACTTTGAAAATATGCATTTCCAGTTTCTAATCAAGTATGGATGGTAATAAATGATAACCCAAAACACCTAGGTAGTCAAGGCCCTTTATCTTTCCATATTTACAATAACAGACCAGCTCACAAATTAAAACTCTATTTCTTGTTGGCTTTTCAAACCCACTGTGTTACTGGTTATAGTGTTATTGTTGCAGAGATGTAGCAGTACTCTAGCAGTAATTAACATTAGCAGTGCTCATACAGGTTTTTTTTCTTATTTTTTGGGGGGCCAAGTCCTGCTTATTTGTGTCAACAGATTGCTAAAGTCAAACCATTGCTTTCAGTGGGAGAGTTCATGTAAGGCTAGTAAGACTCAGCCCACAGGATACTTTTGAGAATGACACTAGGTTTTCTTCCAGAGAACAAAGAAAATTCTGCAGACAGCACAGAGTACTTTTTTAGACTCTTAATAGGATGCCATTTACATTGACCCTGATTTCCATCATGCCTTCTGCCATTGCCAGTACATGAGTGTCAAAGTAATTATTTCTTTGGGCTTTCAAATAGGAGCATTGGTATAGCTTGTCAGTATGACCTCAACATTTTTCTTCTTCTTCCATTTTCCCACTACTAGCAAAAAGAAAAATATGAAAGACCAAACTCTAGTAAGCATTGTATTTGAACATTTTTGTAAAGAAAAACAAAATCACAATAAAAATATAAGTATATATATATATGGAATAGAAGTATTAAAGAAGGCTACCTCAGAATGAGATTCTATAACTTACATCTGAACCACAGAAGAAGGTGCACTATGTTTCTTTTTCTTCTTCTTTCTTGATTTGTATTTTAAAATAATTATTGAAGTTCCAGGTTACGTGGTGTGATTATGTTCTTCATCTCAAAAGTATGGGATCAGAAAAGTACAGTATTCAAAAAAGCATAATTTTAGAAACACAGAGTAGGGAAGATTCTTGCACACTGAATCTCTAAAAGGATTAGAGCACTATTCCTAGCAGACTGTCTTGGAAGATCCAAAGAAAATGAGGTAATTAAAGAAAAAAAAAAAGCAGAGCCAATTTGTGAGGAAACTAAATATTCCTTTTAGGTTTGTTTGTTTGTTTGTTTGTTTGTTTTTTAAGATAACTGTTAGCATCATTGATGTGCATTCCACTTTCTGTAGTCTTATATACAGTCAATCTACAGTTAATTTAAACTGTGAGCATCTTTGTCTACATATATCATACATTTCCAAGCTTAAAATTTGTTTCATCAGCATAACCAGTACGGTGCTATTATTTACGTTTATATGTGTAGTTATGTCTAATTTTGTAATTAGTTGAAATGGGGAAAACCCCACCAAAATATATAAAAATGATTTATACAGAAGTTTAATTTAGCTCTTTTTTAAAAAATTCTTTGAGTGGTTAGATAGTAAAGAGGATGGCTGGGGAAAGGAGTGGCCCTCTAGAGAGATTTGCACTTTCTATATATACCTTTGTACTATGCACTGCCCTATTGATTCTACACCCAATAATGTTATAACTTGAATCCATCTGTAAGAAACTGCTTATAAAATCCACTTGTGTATATTTAATTGACACAAAACATGTAAAAAGGAAAAAAAAAATGTTTGCAATGGCTACAAAATAATGCAACTACTTCTTTTTCCTTTTCTTCTTTCCTATTTTTCTTTTTTATTATGTTCCTTTTGGTTTTGGTTTGGGGTTTTCTTTCCTATTTTTTTCTCTCTTTTTATTTTTTTTTTTTCCCTTGGTGCCCTGATATTCCACAGATATCAGAAGGCTGCAGGTCTCATCATAACCATCCGTTACGTGGCTTTGCCATTCAAGCTTGGAGTGTCTTTACAAAGATAATAAAAAATTGTGTTCTTTGCTCTTGTTTTGGATGCATAGACTGAAAAATTAAAAAATTACCTTGTAAAATGGCTTGTTAAAAAAGATACAATTACCTCTAATTAGTAGTACGCGTAAATGTTTTACAGAATGAAAGGCGTGCTTTTTATTTTCTTACTTCGTTACATTGGTGGCGAAAGAAAGTCTGTATGAAAATCAGTTCTTTGCTGACACAAGTTCCATTTGTTACAAATGAATTCTAATAAAATGTCAGTGTTATGCAGCCCTGGTCTTCTTTCTTAAACAGTACTTTCGAAATCAAAACTTCTTTGGTCCCTCTTGGTGATAAAGGATTTTAATTGGAACTACAAAGCAGTCATTAATCTTCTTAACTAGCAGCTGGACAGTGGAAAATGCATTCTTAGGTTAGCCAATATATATTATCTTCAGCAGCAAATTTTGAGTCAGCATAAGCGAAGTCCTTGGCAAAAATTCCCATAGCTTCATGAATTTAATTGAAATTATCACACTTTACATGCCTCAGAAGTTCCCCTTTGTGATTTATAAATCTTTCATCACTCTGTTCATTTGTAGGTGTAACACAAAGAGGTTAAAATATCCACATATTTAGGGTGAATTGTTAGGTTTTGAGTCCTGTGGATTAGGCACGTTATGGAGTAAATCCAAAGATGCTGGTCAGAATTCAGTTACTGAAATTGTGGCTAGCAGTCATTACAGATTCTTGACTCATTTCTGCTATGTACTGCACATGCAGTAAGTGCAAATGTGAGTCTGTGAAGCTGCTACCCAAATGCTGTGCAAATGCTTTCAAACATTTTGAAAAAGCTTTAGGTGAACATACTAAGTGTATTGAGGCAAGCTGCAAGGGGCTTGGTATGGCAAACTAGTCAAGAAAAACATACAAGTTTTCTTGCTCTGTTTGCTTGGCTTGAAAGAGAGCAGGTTCTGTCTGCAAGATTTCTTTGTTAGTAAGGGAACACAGTCTTTTAGTGATCAGTATCAAGTACATGTTAATAAGATTTCCCTGAGCTGGAAGGATGTGCGGATACATTAAGATTAGACTGATTTCTAAGTACTTGTGTTGTTCTTAGTCCAGTTTCTGTGTAAAGGTGGTGATAATAGTGTAAATGTGAAGCCTCAGTATTCTTACAAAGTCTTATTAATGTTTTACCACTCACTTCTGTGGATTTTACAATTACTGCTGTGCAGACTGCCTTCAGCTTGAACCTTTTGCATAGTCTGTGCAAGGTAGTTTAAAATAGTGTTATGTAAGAGATTTTTTAAATGAGTGGCCTTTAATTTCAGCACTGACTTTGGATTTACCTGTTCTGTCCATCTAGCATGGGACAAAATTAAGTATGAAAATTAATATTGTTGCTGGGTTAATACATTTGAATTTCATGATTTTTAACAAGACTAGTTCTGATTCATGCTTCCTTTACACAGAATAAAATATTTTTATGTCATGCATTTTGAGATCATTAAAATTAAGAAATGCTATTAAGTTGTGGAATCAGCCCATCTCAAAATAAAACAGAAGCTACAGACATTCAAACACAATAATATTTCCATCTTTTCAATATTATAGAAACACTTGAACCAAACTCCCAGATTCTCAGAATCTTTTTCATTCTTTCACTCCAGTATCTCTCAAAATATGGTAGTCAGTCCTGATTCTAGAGAAAGAGAGGATTTGCATCCATGGTTTATATTTCTTTTCCCAATGGCCACTTCTCCCAGTCTATGTGAGCTTAGGACAAAAATGGTAAAGGTACAACCCTTTTTTTTACCCACTTAACTTTTGAATTTTGAGGAAATATCCAACAAATTTGCTGCTATGTAAGCCAGCCTACCAGTGATAAATGACTTCCTCTTCCATAAAACTTAATGTTATAAAAATTATATATCTTTCATGTGGAGTTCCTGAATTCCAAGAAATAGCCTTGCATTTTGAAAGTTTGAAATTTAACATCTTCAGACAAATTCAGCCATATCACTGGATGAAAACTGCAGGAATGTCCAACTGGCATCTAATATTTGCACTCTCAAAATTTTGAAAGCAGTTTCAGAACTGTGAAATACTGGCACTTTTTTTCATTTTGTTGCTGTGCAAGTTGAAATGAAACACTGATGGGATATGACACTACGCACCTGTAGCAAGTTTTTACTTCAAGATCTGTGGCAAATATTTTATTTTATTTTATTTTGGGGGTTTTGTTTTGTTTTGTTTAATTTCATTTTATTTATCTTCTTTTTTTTTTTTCCATTATTTTATTTTATTCCTTTTTTATTATTATTATTTTTAAGGAAGGAATTTTAATGTTGTGCTCCTGACTGCAACTATTTGGATAGTTATTTAATTCAAAAACTGAAAGATTTGAATAATGCAGTTATAGTGATATTTAAGAGAAACACTTCCCTGTGTGTTTTAAACAATCTGGTCTGTCCTCCAATTCTGTTTATAAAGAGTACCATGGTAGGATGCAGAACACTTTTCTATCACTAATGCAATGAGCCAAGATGGGAGGAACCATCTGCCTACTAGTTTTCAGAGGAAGGCAGGATGATAACCTGCAAATGAGACATTGTAATGAATGGAGATCATTTAGCATCTACACTATAAATAGGATGCTTTTGAACCCGAAATTCATTCAGCTTGCTTCTGTCATCAGAAGTCTTTATTATTGTAGCAGGAACAAACAAACCTTTCTTTGCTAATAAAAGAAGTTCATTGTGTATTCAATAGCCTTACTGGATCTAGAATGCAAATCTTTAAAGTCAAACTGCCTGGAAAACACTTCCCTTCTCTCATAGATAAGAGAACAGAATGTAAGATTTTCTTCATTGGAAGAAACTACTTGAAAACACATGCAGATTACTGTACTTCTGGTCTTCAAAAATCCAGTTTGCTCTTT
>JANHFX010000079.1:0-32668 GCA_027560015.1 Chloroceryle amazona | reverse complement strand
TCATAGTATTCACTTTGAATCCATATTTATATTGTTTTATTTATTATTCATAGATAGGTATGTTTGTAGCACCATCTCCAAAGCACTTCCAACTACATAATCTAACTTCCCATCAAAGCAATACAAATCCACATATGGTAAATTATAAAATAAAGAATAACTCTTTATATTTTTTTCTTCTGTTCTGCATTTTTAAGTTATATAGATCCATGTATTTTATTTGCTGTATAATCCCTTTCTATTTTTCGTGCCCCTGATGTTTAACTGCTGGAAACATGTCAATACATTCTGGCAGGCTGATCTTTTTCAGCTTTCTTACTAAAAACAAGAGAATTGTGCCTGATTTTCTTCCAGTATAAGATAAAGGAATTGGAGATATTCTTGAACTTGTTGATAGCATATTCTTTGAAAATAAAGCATTTACCATAAGACCTGTTTACTTTCAACTTTGAGGCTGTATGAGAAGAAAAAAAAAAGTTAGGATTATCTCTTCAAATAGCAAAAGGAGCACATGTAGTTTGTTTTGACTTTGAATTACATTTTATGTAATTCAATTAGTTTATTCTCAATTCTACCTGCCTGGATTTTCAATCTGCTTTGAATAAATTTGGTCTTTCTATCCAAATTTTTATTCTGATAGGGAAAATATGTCTTCTCATCCTTTAAAAAAGTGCTGCTGAAAGTGAGGAAATACTAATGCTGTCATAGAACCAGCTGTAATTTGTCTTTTGTTATTAGTCTTGGCTTAATGTTACCGTTGTGTTATCTTTGATTTAGTGCCTGACCCATACTACAATGATGTTTTACACATCTTTGCATGATTTCTGCTCTTTCCAACAATACATCTATGAACTTCTCATAAGTAAAGACTGGCAGTTCTCCATCCTGCTCAGTTATTTATATCTTCACATCCCATTGACACCTCCAAAAATACAAGAAGCCCTTGGCCTTGAAAACAATTTTGCTGATGAAAAAGGTGAATGGGATCTGGAAGCACACTTTGATTTCTGATATTTAAGCTGTAGAATTTCTTGTGTGCCATTATAGATGAGGGTGAGATTTATTTTGAGTGAACAGTATAGCTTGTCTGTATAGACATGCTATCTCTATGTCTTAAAGATAGAAGAATTGTAAGTCAGATGTCTTAAAGATAGAAGAATTGCAAGACAGTGTCAGGTTTATTAAGCAGATTCTGCTTCTTAAACACAACACCTCTGTGAATACTTTTAGGTAAAAATATATGCTGTTTTTCCCCTTCTGTGGATCTCCGAAACACTCAGCAAAGATTGGTTATAGAAAGTGGTTTTGGTTGTTTTCTTGGGAGATCTTCAAAAGCAGCAATTGTAATGAAATTATTTTTAGCATGGTCCACCAAGATATTTGTAAAGGTTATAGTTTTCTGGAGATAACAACCTAGGACTTTACTTCCTTACTTTCAGAAATCCCCTCTTGTTCTCTTGGATTCTCCATAGCCGTACAGTATTTTCAAGTGAAGGTTTGGGGTTTTTTCTACTGTTTTTTGTTTGGTTTGGGTTTTTTTTTTGATGTTGGTTGGTTGGTTGGTTTTTGTTTGTTTGTTTTACATGAAAGTGGAGTTTAGAAGATAAGTAACAATGATGATTTACTGACAGTAACTAAGTTTAACATTTAATTAGATTTTTTTTGTTTCTTGCTCAGCACATTTTCTCCTTAACACTGTAAAATTATATTGTCAGTTAGACATTCTATAGTCTCATTCTGCTTTCAAATCCTGATAAAATGAGTTTACTAAATGATATTGGTTAACTGTAAAAATACGAAACTACTTATCTTCATTAACAAACAAAATTTTGGAAAATACTTGTGAAATATTTCTCACAATAATTTTAATCTATTTTCATTACATAGTGCCCAGTATACCATCTTCAGGGAAGGAAAGTAAAAGCTTACAGGCACATAGGTATTGTTTAAATAAACCCCGAAAACCTATAGTTTATATAAGTTGAAGAAAAAAATAATGGCATTGGACAAATCAACAAACAAACAAAAAAAGACATGACAATAAGATTCAGGGTTAAAAAAAAAAAGACACAACCTTTCAAATGCCTAAGAACTTAGGCAGGCTATTGCTATCTATTAAATGTAAAATGAGTGGCATAAATTAGTGTTATGCATTGAGTTCTCGTGTCTGAGAGTTAAGAGAAATACTGATTTTATAGTGCTGCTCCTTACATCTCACTTTCTTTTCTAGTTTAACAAAGAACTTGCTGTAATCAGATCTTATTAATTTTCTTGGTCTTTTTTCATTCTCCTTCAAAAAGAATGACATTTTAAAAATGGACTGTGTAAATACTTGTCTTTTGTTCAAGTAACTTCACTGAACATTTATCAGCACCCTATTTTTTTCATTGAGAAGTAGTTTTTTATGAAAAATCTTGGTCAAGTAATTCAAAATGTGGTATTACAACCTGTACCTAGTTATATAAATTAAAACTCAATAGAGAATTGATTCAGTTTTATAAAGTAGTTCCCTATTTTCGTTGCCTTTATTTTGAGTACTCAGTAGGAGATGCATGAGTGTCCACTACTAACAATAGAACCAAATTATTTTCTGGATAAATGTCTTTAATTTCTTTAAGAACAACAGTTTTCAATAAGAAAGGTCTGAAGGAAGGGACCTGTGAAGCTGTCAGATATTGAGATTCAGGCTATAAACTTCAGGTGGTAGTTTGGTTTTTTTCAAAACTTTGAAAGCATGGCATCTCAACTTAATTAATCAAATGAGAATCATGAAAAAAAAAATAGTAGACACTTCTAAAATGTGTTTTTGTCAAACGTATGATATTTTTTACCTTATCTGTAAAACAGTCCATCTCCGAAGTGTTGAGATAAGCATTCAGGCAAGTCAATGCTGAAAAGATTGGATCTATAAATGTTTTCAAATTTGTATGTGAAATTCATCTACTAATAAGAAGTAGTCTATACAGTTCTAGATAATGTTGGTCCAGATTTTGATATAGAAATGCAAGCGTAAATATGAAGGAACATTGTTAATTGTTAATAAAGGATTAAATCAGATATTTTGTCCTAAAAATGTCAAATTTTGGTCATAGATTTCAATGTGTTTTTATTTTCCAAAGTAATTGTACTGTATCTTATTTATGTATTTTAGGCACGGAAGGGGCAGTGTTTGGGCACTCTGTGGAGACACCCCATATCAGAGCAGAACCTTCCCAAGACCTCAAGTAGGTGTTCAAAAAGTTGTTTTAAAATCAAGTATTCTTAAAGATAACTAAGTCTTGATTAAAAGAAAACATATATAATAAAACATACTGCCTACTTAAAGACTCAAATGTATCCAAAGCACTGTTAGACTCTAATTTGTCCTAAATAGTCAAAAAATCCCACAAACTTCTATCACACAAAATGTAAAATGCATTACTATTTATAAATGACTTGCTTCCTGTAGCATAATCCTTGAGAAGTATATTTTCCCCGGAGACTGGAATAGTCAGGCATTTTTAAGGTCAACTGAGTTCAGTATGGTTTAATACCATCAAACTTAGAATTTGATTTTTTTACAAGCTGTTACAGAATATATGCCAAGTTTAAGTAAACAGTCCCAGACTTTTTCTTCAAATGGTGATTCTGGGTTATGTTTTTTGCATACACACTTAAAAAATTCATTATTAAATAAGGCTAGATTTGTCAAGGTAAAAATATCTGAAGTTTTCTGTATGTAATCACAAAAGTGGAGAAAAAAGTAAAAAGATAAAGTCTAAAACTTAATAATGAAACTACAGACTGAGAAATGGAAAATGTAGAAAGGTTTATAGTGAAAGGTTTTCTTGAAGTGCATGTATGTGAAACACTAAGTACTAAGCTGTCATTTATATGGATGTCTGACAGGAAATAAAAGGTCCTTTCTCAGCAGAACTGGTGAGAAACAGTGTAGATTTTGATTCAATTCTACCAGGATTCCTAAACATTATCTATCTATACCTTCACCTACCAAGTAGTGTTTACAATGAATTGCTACAGAAAGGCATTGTTAAATGCCCTTCCCTGTAGTTGCAAAGGCATTTAGGATCATTGACTAGAAAGGATGTTGCAGAAATCATGTGCAGGAAGTTTGACCATTGTATGCGGAGTGTAAGAAGGAAATGATTGTGTTTGATTATTTACACTATATATTTTAAGGTGATGTAATCATTTAGGTTCTTCCGGAGGACCCTACACATTAGATTTTTATCTTTAAAGTCCATACCCCCTGCCAAGACTCCTCTGAGTTTGAGAGTAGCTGTAAAAATGTTAATTAGTGAGGACCACCAAGTTGGTATGGTCTCTGATCAAAGGGATTTCAGCAGAAATCAAAGTGGAAACATAACAAGCTTTTCTTTTTTCAGGTGCCCAAAAATTTGAGTAAGAGGGTAGAACTCCAATTCGAAAGAATGTGGAGACATTGCTTTCCCTCCTTCTTTCTAATAATTAAATAACTGAGTGCAAATGTATGGTGAAACAGATAACCCTATTATTATAACCTATAATAACCTATAATATCCTTGCATCTTCAGGATTAATGTCACTAGGGTTAAAATCACCTCATGTTGACTGTGAAACTTAAATATTGAGCATTCATCTCTCACAGAATCACAGAATGTCAGGGGTTGGAAAGGACCTCTGGAGATGGCATCCAGCCCCCTGCTAAAGCACATTCACCTAGATCAGGTTGCACAGAAACATGTCCACATGGGTTTTGAAAGTCTCCAGAGAAGGAGATGCCACAACCTCACTGGGCAGCCTGTGACAGTGCTCTATCACCCTCAAAATAAAGAAATTTTTCCTTATCGTTGGGTGGAACTTCCTGTGTTATAGTTTGTGACTGTTGCACCCTGTCCTGTCACTGAGCACCACTGAAAAGAAACTGACCCCATCCTCTTGACACCCTCGCTTTATAAGCATTAATAAGGTCCCCTCTTAGTCTTCTCCAGGCTAAACAGTTCCAGGTCTCTCAGCCTTTCTTCATAAAAAGAGACACTCCAGTCCACTAATCATCTTAGTAGGCCTCAGTTGTGTTGTTCTCCTCTAGTTCGCTGTCTCTCTTGAACTGGGTAGACCAGAACTGGACACAGTACTCCAGATGTGGAGTATGGTGTACTGAGTACCCCCTCCAGAATAGAGGTGAAGGAGAATCCCCCTTAACTTTCTGGTCACACTCTTCTTAATGCACTCCTGGATACCTTTGGCCTTCTTGGCTACAAGAGCACACTGCTGGCTTATGGTTAACTTCATGTCCACCAGGACTCCCAAGTCCTTCTCCAAAGAGCTGCTTTTCAGCAGGTCAACCCCTAACCTGTGGTGATGCATGGGGTTATTCCTCTCCTGGTGTAGGACTCTATAACTGCCCTGGTTGAAGTTCATTATCTTCTCTTCCTCCCAACTGTCCAGGCTGTCCAGGTCTCCCTGAATGGCAGCACTGCATTCTGGTGTGCCAGCCACTCCTCACAGTTTTGTATCATCAGCAAATGTGCTAAGGGTACATTCTGTCCCTTCATCCAAGTCATTGATGAAGATGTTGAACAAGACTGGACTCAGTACTGATCCCTGGGGAGCTCAACTAGCTACAGGCCTCCAACCAGACTCTGCACCACTGATCACAACCCTTTGATCTCTGTTGTTCAGCCATTTCTCAATTCACCTCAACATCTGCTTACCTAACCCACACTTCCTAAGCTTGCGTATGCAGATACTATGAAAGATAGTGTCAAAAGTCTCACTGAAGTCAAGGTAGACAACATCCACTGCTCTCCCTTCATCTGCCCAGATAGTCACACCATCATAGAAGGCTATCAGATTAGTCAAGCATGATTTCCCCTTGGTGAATCCATGCTGACTACTGATAACCTTCTTTTCCCTCACATGCTTAGAGGTGACCTCCAGAATAAGCTATTCCATCACCTTTCCAGAGAGGTATATGAGGCTGACTGGTCTGTAATTTCTTAGGTTCTCCTTGCCCTTTTGGAAGACTGGAGTGACACTGGCTTTCTTCCAGTCCTCAGGCACCTCTTCTGTTCTCCATGGCCCTTCAGAAATGATTCAGAGTGGCTTAGCAATAACATTATCCAGCTTTTGTGGGTGTATCTTATCCAGGATGGATTTGTGGGTGTCCAGTAACTCTACCTTCTCTATATCCTCTGTATCTTCCACTTGAATTTTTCCAGAAGCTCCTTACTCATCCATACAGGTCCCTTGCTACCTCTACTTGATTTTTACTTCTAGGGGTGCACCTATCTTGAGCTTTGAGGAAGTGGTGCTTGAATATTAACCAGCTTTCCTGGGCCCCCCTACTTTCTAAGATCCTAATCCATGGGATTCCTCCAAGTAGGTCTTTGGAGAGGTCAAAGTCAAATCTCCTGAAGTCCAGGGTGGCAATACTATTTATTGCTCTGCTTCTTCCTTGCATGATCTTGAACTCCACCATCTTGTGATCATTGCAGCCAAGGCTGCTGTCAACCTTTATGTCCCCAACCAGACCTTCTTTGTTCATTAGTATAAGGTCCAGCAGCACACCTCTGTTTATTAGTTCATCCTCCACCCATGTCAGAAATCTATCATCGATGTACTGCAGGACTGTGTGTGCCTAGCTGTGTTGCCTTTCCAGCAAATGTTAGGGTGATTGAAGTCCCCAGTCAGGTGACCTGTAGTAAACGTTCACAACAATGTCACCCATGTTAACCTGCCCCTAAAATCTTATCCATAAGTTTTTAGACCTTCTTCATCCTCTTCTCACTCCCCAGGCAGAGCCTGATACATTCTAGTTGCTCTTTCACATAAAGACCAACTCCATAAGCTTGCCTTGATGGCCTGTCTCTCCTGAGAAGTACATAGCTGTCCACGACAGCATTCCAGTCATGTAATCTATCCCACCATGTCTCCATAACTGGAATGAGATCACAGACCTGTGACTGCACCTAGGTCTCTAGTTCTTCCTGTTTATTCTCTGTGCTGCATGTCTTGGTATACAGGCATTTCAGAGACTTAATCAAGCAAGGAGGTTTCCCTGGAGGAGTGCAAGAGGGAAAACCACAGTCATGTGCACCCTTGAGGTGGCTGCCCTTGTATCATCAGCAAGCATCAGGCTTTCATCCTGGAAGGCAGCTAAGGAACATTCATTGATGCTCTGGTTGGTCTGGTTTATTCCCAGCATGAGCATTGCCATCTTGGGACTCCACTCCTTGAGTTTTCAGTTTAAAGCCCATCTCACCACGTTGGCCAGCCTGCTGCCAAAGATTCCCTTGATTATTTGAGACAGGTGTATTCTATTTGTCCCTAACAGGTTACAGTCATCAAAGAATGTCCTATTGTCATAAAACTGAAACCCCTTATGATGACACCAGCCACATAGCCAGAAGTTGATGTTCATTATTTGTCTATTTCTGGCTGCCTACTTTCCTCTAACTTGTAAGATGGAGGAAAAGATAACTGGGGCATCAGTATTTTTTACTTGCACCCCAGGGCTTCATAGTCTTCTTTGATTCTGCCCAAGTTCTGGTTCAGCACCATTCATATCCACATGGAATAGTAACAGTGGGATAGTAGTTAGTGCTGTTGACAAGTTGTGGCACCCTCTCAGCAATGCCTTGGATCTCAGCTCCCAGGAGGCACAATACCTCTTCTGATTCCCTGTCAGGTTGGCTGATGGATGCCTCAGTGCCCTTTAACTTTTTTTGGCTTTATTCATTTCCATGATGTACATTGCTGCTTAATGCTTTCCGACGCCATTATTCCTTCAGCTCATTTTTGCAAGGTGGACTCAAATTAGTGAGAATTTTCTGTTCAACTTTCTATGATCTCATTAATAATGAGCTTAACCCAAACATTTTATTAAAAAAAATCATCGAAGTGGGAACCCTTGCTGTTTGGTCAAGCAGCATTAGCTTATGTGTAAGTGATTTTATTCTTAAAATATTTAGTCTGTATTATGTTCTGCAAATTTTGTACATGTGACCCAATGTATTTATTAGGATTCAGTAATACTACTTTTTTAAAACTCTCAAGTAGTTTTAATCTTTTTTACATGATAACAACTACTATTAGGATAGACATTTCTTGTCTTTTGGCATAAATCTTCAAAGAAACTCGCATGCAGACCCTTTTTAACCTTGAAAGTATAAATAATTGTGAATTTGTGTGATATTTTCTGTTAGCAACATACAGTTAGACACAGATCAAATATACTGAAAATTCTGGTTGCCATTTTATTTCAATTTATTTTTTAAAAAATATTAAAAAAAAAAAAAGCCCAAGTGTTGTGGTTTCTTAAGCTCAAGCCAGGAAAAAAAAAATTAAAAAATCAGCTTTTGTTTCTTAAGTTAAAAAATGTTGTCAGAAAGCAATTTCTAATTTAGATTATAATTTGCTAAATAAACCCAAACAAACAGGTCACCAGCCCTAATATGTCATTTCCCTATGGCCTCAGAAGCTATCTCTGTCACAGAACCAAAAGAGTGCCAGAACGCTTTTTCTGTCCTTGGCCCCAACTCATGCAACTACATTGATATTGTAAAATCATTTTATCCTCTAAAACAGAATCGTTGCAGTGTAGATGCTGAGTGTGAATGGCTTTTGACTCATGCTACCCTCCAAATAGTCATTGCAAATTGTTTGGGGGAGTCATAACTGATTCTCAGTTGACTCTCAACTATGCAATCAACTATTTAGCTGCATAGATGTTTGAGTTCAAGTGGTCTGGACAGGGTCCTAGCACTTTTTAATGTTTCAGTATAAAGTTAGTAAAAGTGTCCTTTTTTGCAGTGGGCACAAGTCATTGCAGTTTGACAGCAAGTTGCAGTATATAAATGTAAATATATCATACTGTGAGAATGTTTGTATAAAGCACTGAAATATAAAAGGATTTATAATAGATTGTTAATGAAAATATATATAATCTCATTTTTCATGTTGGAATATGTATTTCTGGTTAAGTAATAAACCTTAAATATTGAGTATATTTAAATAATACCTTTAAAAAAATTACTGGAAAATTATTAATAACCTTTATTTTTAAACAGCTCACTACTGAATTTAAAAAGTGGAATTCTGACCACTTTGACTACTGATCATGAAACTAACTATAAAATTTGGACTAATATTTTAATACTCACAAGGCTCATAGTGTTTGCCCCCAAAGTCCTGGGTTTTTAACACAATCTATTTTGGACAGAGATCCAAAAAATAAAGTTTTATATTAGCTTCACATATCTAAATTATGCCTCAGCCACTCTTTGTTCTATAGTCAGTTTTGAGGCCTTAGACAGAGAAACACCTATAATTGCTATTAAAGATGCATTCTGTAAAAATAAAATTCACTTGAGATTTAAAATGTGCTCAAGTACTTCTGTTACATCTTTCTCCTGCCTTACAATTTCACACAATAGCTTGTGATGTTTTACTTTCAGAAAATGTTTTTCTACAATCCTTTCTGAAATCTGGTAAGCCCTTTTGTGTCAAACCCCAAAAACTAATTAAATCTGACTTTCATTAGCTGGGATAAGCAGCATAAAAGAATCATGCCTTAGAATCAGGAAAATAAATTATATCTTAATAATTTAATCTTCATATTTCTTTCACTACTTTTCTCACAGGAACACAGTTATGAAAACTAAACTGCCAATATAATAAGTCTCAAAATATTATTTTTAGCCTAATAATGCATTAAAACATGGTGCATTAATAGGTAATATCCATGCACAAAAGGAGACAGACAGTAGGTAAATGCAGATAGCTTTGCCTTCAATGACCTCCTTAATAAGGGAGTAAATTAATTTGTTGTTGTTATCTGGGGAAAACTGCAAGATCAAATTTAATAGTTTTTTCCTCTTCTTATAAACTGTTGACTATTAGCTAATCCTGCAAGCTAATGTTGAGCATAATGAGATGAGCAGCAAGGACAACCCAAGCTAGTAAGACCCCCCTTTACCTCTGATAAGAATTAAAAATACACAGATGTTGCACAAAGGGTCTGTTTCCCTCAGAGTTGCCTGATGGTTTGTAAAAGTCACCTTAATTTTGCTCTTTATTCTCTCTCCTCATCTTCCTGATAATTTGTGAGGCAGCTACGCATTTTCATCTGCATATTGATAGAAAGGCAAAAGATAATTAGTTTTTATGTGTTTCCTGCAAACCAGTGCCTAACTAGAGATGCTAACAGAAAATCAGCTAGTATTATTAGCATTTACTGATATTAGCTTACTCATTTTTAGACACGTGGCTTCAGACTACCCTCAACTTTGGACATATCTTGCTTCATGTTTAGGTCATGGTTATATTACATGGAAGACATGGAGTTTCCAGCAGTGCTGTGCTTGTGGGTGCAGAGGGTACAGTTTGGATTCTCGTCCTAGCACCATGTTAGAGCCAAACAATGTATCTGAAGCTCATATAGGCTAGGTATATGGAAAAAGGGGTTCAGAGGATGGGTGTTGTGTGGTGGTTACAGGGAGTACATGTTTTCCACAGTCCACCAAACAGCTCCTATTGCTTATATAACTTTACAGAGAACTCCATTGGTAGTTCTAAGCAACAGAGAAGAAACAATGATTTTACATGTCTTATCCTGCATTTTTTATTCTATCCTTGATTATAATTTAAGAAAAAAAATACTGTTTGTCTGCTTCATAGTCTACCACTCTATTTTGTACTGCAGAAGGTAAAAAGTCTCCTTACGGTTCTTTCAGAAATGGTGCTTGCCTTAAAAAACTGACTGAAAGTAAACTCACCAAACCTTTTCTGGTTTGTTTTGAGGTTTTGGGGTTTTTTTTACCCCAAAAGGTAAAAAAATGGGCTGTTTTCAGCTTGGACTGTTTAGATACTGTCCAAGTACCAGCCACTGGAGAGTATATTCCAAGCTTTCTTCTACGTTTAATTTGCAAAGGTTGAAGCAGATCCATCAAAGGAAATTCAACAGAATAATCTTCCACATGAGATGCCGTTTCATCAAGATGTGGATCAAAATTGTGTCAGAGTTTATGTCAGCTAAAATATATCTGTCTATATCAGCTTAAGACCCTTTAGGGAAACAATATTTAAAAAATCATTAGAAAATTGCAGGTGATCTGGACTGTCACTTCCTAATCACAGGAAGCTAGTGGTTTTTAAAACTGACAAGACTTTATGTCAGTGAGTTCTCATGTGTTTTGAGTTGTTCAATGAGTCTGGCTGGGCTCTTCCGCCTCCTCCAGGCTCTTTATGATTAGATCTCACTTTTGTCAAACACTTAAGCATTATCTGTGGGCATGTTGCTTCAATCTCTTTCTGACAAGATAGATTTTTATTTTAAGAAAATATATTCTCAAGGACAACTCAGGTAATGGTACTACTGCTGGAAAGAAAATCAACTTTATGTAAGAATGTTTAGTGGAGTGGCAGGGTATGTGTAGAAGTTCTTTCAGATCAGAACAAAAGTGAAGGTGTCTATGAGAAGGAGAATGTTTTGGGTGGAATAGGGGTAACTCTAAAACATCAGGGCTATGAGGAGTACCGTTCTCATGCTGTTCCTTAAGGGGTTATTTTGTTTTGTCTCATGTGTAGATCTTTGTCTCCCAGAATGCAAGTTTAGACTTTCAAGCACATTGTGGAATTTCTCTAAGAAGAGAAAACTCACATTCTAATTCTTGTATTGCTACTATTTTTCTTCATTTTCAAGTTTTTGAGTTTTAGTGGACTTTAAATTCTAGAATGAATGACTTTTCCTAAGCTTTTGGTTTGTTATGTTCTTCATATTATTTACGATTTTGATACTATATAGCTATTTTAATGGTCTAGCTATTCTGGCTATGCCTTCACCCACTCTAAGAAAACATGTATTAAGTTCGCTTTAACATTTGTCACATCACCTGCTTATTTTGTCAAGCTCTTGCTTTAAAAGTTTGCTCTCTCCAGCACTTCATACATTTCCTTGATGTTTCTTCCCTTTTTCTATTCCTTTAATAATATAACTGAAAAACTCTTCAATTACATTTTATTCCTTACTTTTCCTCCTGAGTAACTATTATTTTTTATATTCTCTGAAGAGATCATTTGTTTCCCTATGTAGGGAAATTATTTTTCTGCTTTATCATCTATATCAATATTAAAATATTTAGTTGTTTCTAGTGTAGCTATGATAATGCATACCCACTGAATTGAAACCAGTGGCATGTACGTGACAATTACAACTCAGATTTGTGCCTGGTGAGGTGATTTCTGGGTTAATGAGAATTTCAGAGGCTATAATAAGGGTATAAAGCCAACACATGTCCAAGTCAGTTACACACAGAGCATGGACATAACATGAAATGCTATACTGAATGCCATTCTACTCTTCTGATTTAAGTCAAGAAAATTTCCTCTTTATTTAAATTTATTGTCCTTGAGTTGTAAATTTCGATATTGATTAAAAAAAAAAAAAAAGTCATGTTAATATTTACTGGTTTAGGCCATTGCCTATTTGATAAAACAGTTATTCACCTTTGTCTTAATACTCATGTTGCAAAGTCACAAAAAAAGAAATCCAAATTGTGCTTTTAAAAGCTAGGTTCTCACATATATCAAAGAGAGCTTCACATGAATATATGAGAATTTTTCTTCTTGATAAAGGATAGCTTATGAACAGGGAACACAATTAAGGATTCACAAGGCCTGCACATTTACCCTTGCATTTCCAAAAAAAAAAAAAAAAATCTACCTGAAAATATAAGCATTTGGTTAAAAATGCCAGAATACAACAAACTTCAGGAAAAATAACTTTTCCAGCAAAGGTTCTTATACATCTTGCAGAGTTAATACTTTTGAATGTATCCAAAAGACTGTTAATCACTTTGTTTTGTCACCATTATCACAAAGGTTCCTGGTTATTCTTTATGGATACTACTGGAGTTTGCAGCATGAATTCCAGGAAATGGACTGAATGGGAGCCCTAATTTTAGCTAGCACTATAAGTATTCAGTGGACTACTTTAAGGACTCTTGATCTCACTGGAGGACTCCTGAAATCAGTTTTCTTAAGCACCAGGGCATCCAGCTGTTCTTTTGATAACAGTATAGATGGAAATAATATATATGTGACATTGTTAGAGTTTTCTGCAAAACAACATTTTAAAAAAATTTTTTTAACAAGTTATTAATTCTAATTTGGAATAAAATGGTTTCACTTGTGGAAGAGGAAGGCCCTGTGTTCTGTGGGATTTTGGGGTTGGGAGAGCTTGTTTACAAGGAAAAAGTAGGAAGAGGGATAGCACAAGCCTTGGCACATCCATTGCCTTTCCTCCTCCTCTATGTGTGTCTTACCTCTCTGTAGCCCCAGACTGCTACAACTCATTACTTACAGATGGAAATATCAATATCACAATTATTTTAATCTATAGAAAGCTACAAAAAGTTTACCAAGTCAATGTATATTTTTTCCTTTGAGTTTATATTTGCAAACCTTTTTTTTAGTAACAGGTTTCTTATGATAACTAAAAAAAGCCACAATCTATGTTGGCAAAACCACAATATATAAAAGTTAAATACTTGGAAATATTGAAATATTTCTTGAACCCCAGGTGTAAAGATATCAGTAAGAAAGAAATGAGTACCAGCTTTACATGTGTGATCTCTAGTTGACAGCATATTTTTTAATCCACTGTTTTGAATACAAATTCCAAATTGGCAGAGGTTCATATCAGTCGTTTTACTAAGTAGCATGGGTTGTATACACTGCTTAAA
Source organism: Chloroceryle amazona (assembly GCA_027560015.1). Classification (NCBI taxonomy): domain Eukaryota; kingdom Metazoa; phylum Chordata; class Aves; order Coraciiformes; family Cerylidae; genus Chloroceryle; species Chloroceryle amazona. Next base: position 18,944 of record JANHFX010000079.1, on the reverse strand, counting down.
CAGAGACCTGCTTAAACAGAGACCTGCTTAAACAGAGATGGAGAAAATACATTATTCATATCTACACAGAGGAACCTTCTATTTCCTTCTATTTTAAGAAATACATTCTGCTAACCAACAGAGTAAAATTTACATAGATAAAGTATATCCTGTGTCAGTATGAGTGATATGCAGGTGGTAAATCTAAAATAATTCTTAAAACCCAAAAGGAAACCGCTTGACTAATTCTTTAAATTCTTTTTCTCTAATGGAATCTAGGTCAGCTTGTAAACAGGAAATAGAAAATGAAAAATAAATGTTGCTGCATTTCTGATGAGAAATATTTTAATACTTTCAAAGGAACGTATTCAAGATATTTGAAAATTTTCCTTTTTTAGCAATAATAATTTAATGAATGCGACTCAAATTCATATAGCTTTGATCCTCTGAAATACATCTTTTTTTCACAAATTAGCAATTAATCATTAAAAAGAAAAAAGCCCTTCGCTGCTCTGGATAGATCATCTGCATCACATGTTGCAAACTGACACATTTTAAAATCTCTTTTTAAAATCCTCTTTGTCTTTCCTACAGTGTTGTAGACACTGTTTAATAATAGCAATAATTGCCTTCTCCACCATAGTTTGTTGCTTGGGAAAGAGAAACTAAATTATATTAATAGGATTCATTCATAGATGTATATGATCAGTAAAACTGAAAGGAAAGCAAATTCTTGATATGCTGTTTTAATAATGCACTTCTTGGAGGTATGTATAATACCCTGTGGAGTATTGCAATAAGTTTATAGTAGAGATTAAAGCTTTCAGAATTATGAGAAAGACAAAATATTATAAAGCAGCTGCATATCAAACATAATTGATCTCAAGACATTGAGGAAATTATGCATATAGACCTTTGCATTCCAGTAGCATTTCCAGCTAAGTCACTTTTCAGATGTAGATGATCTGAAGAATAATAATAAGAAAAGTAAATTAGTAACTGTAAAACAGATTTAAGCATTCTGTTTTACTAATATATGAGTGGTGTTTTAAAAACTACTCTGCAGATCATTAGCCATTCATTGACATTTCTACCATATTATTTGGTTTCAGGAAACTGCTAAAAAAAACCAATTGTCTAAAAAAGAAATTTATTCTCCATAGTGTGTAGAAAGCTGATATCAACAACTTTTTCTCAAGTTCAGAAATGAATTGCTCAAGTATCTTCATTTTAGACAAACTGGAAGTCATTTATATTAATGTAGTTCATGAAAAACAGAGATGGAACTAGCTAAAATTCTGAGTTATAGAGACTCTTGTTTTTTGGAAAAAAAAAACAAAAACTAAACCAACCTCTATTCTTCAAACAATATCATAGTTTCTCAAAAGATATTCCTAAATAGATTTATATTGTCCATCTGATGAAAATTTTCAGTCAGATCTGAGTGTGGTTTTGATCATATAAAACAAAAATGTATGTCACTGTGCCAATACCCACCAATTCAGTGCAATAAATGTAGTTAAGAGAACTTTCACCATCATGGTTATGAAATGGCAGCTGAAACCACTAAGAAATGTTAATATTCCTTGAAAGTAGATTATAAAATACAAAAATACACTGCTGAAAAATATGGAATGTAAGTATTGAAATATTTATTTTAAAATTCATACAATTCAGTTTCTTTCCAAATTCAAGGTAAATCTCATTAAGGCAACAGAGTACTTTTGAAAACCTAATTTTTAAACTTTATACTTTTATGTGGTTTCTGAAAGGTTCTGCAAGCTCTTTTTCTGCTGTTTTATAGCCATCAGAAGTTCACAAGCCACCACCTGAAAAAACACAGATGTACCTGATTAAATAATTCATGATATTTAGGTTCTTCTCTGGTACAAATAATTGCAGAAACTTCTATTAAATTTTCACTACTGTGTCAAAAAAAAGAAAAGAAAGAAAATGGCTTAACACTAATGGAAATATATCTTTTTCTACTGCTTCTATCTATATGTAGCTCATGTATGCCTTTTTTTCTTTTTTTTTTCCTTAGAGTAGGTTACTACAAATAATGTTTTCCTCTATCTGGACACCTGCTTTTCATAATTTCATTTGTGTTGACAAATAATTGCTTTTGTTTTCTTTTTTTCCTTTCTCTGTTGAATATCAGTGATATGTAACAAACATTTCATAGACAACATCTCCGTGACTTACTTTGTATGAGAATGTGGCATTTTGGTTTCAAAATGTAATCCATCATTATTCTGTACACTTAAAAAATTCAATAGTTGAATATATTTGAAATGCACTGAAATTCTATTGTTCCATTGCTTGATAGATCTTTCATTTTGCTTTTCCATGGCAAAATCTTTGTCAAACTATTTTTTCATTTTTACATCTACTACCTCATTATATTTTTGGATGGATGTAACCTAGCACTCAAAATACAGTTTGTTGAAGAGGGAAATACAACTTTTTCTTCAAGCTATTAGTTCTAGATGTTTCTATCATGTATCTTTCATTTTACAGAAAGCCTTTGTCAGGTAAAGTAGAACTCTGTTCTGTAATAATATTACTGGGATATAAATAGATTGAAAGACTTGTCTCCCTGTTAACAGGGCTATGCATTAAGTCTACAGCTGAACATAACCATAATCCACATCTTTGTTTCCTACTTCAATAATCTTTCCATCCAATCATCTTTCCTTTTAAGTGTGTAAGCATGTCTTCTATGAAATCCTGTACTTTCCTTTCAAGAGAAAACCTGTACAATACTGTGTGATAACATAGCTAAGAAAGTATCCTAGTTCTGCACTAAGGTTGATGGAGGATCTTAGTATAGGGAAGACTGACAGTAAAAGTAGAATAGTTGTTCTGAGGAAAGACACCAAGAACCAGTGATATGATTCTTTTGTAGAATAGAAAAATCATTCAAAAAGCCCACAATAATAGAGAAATAACAGATTCTCTCTTCTTTTCTTCACACATAATGGTGCTACATATACCAGAAATATGATTGAGCCTGTGAAGGCAAAGGCATTCTAATCAGTTTTACATCATTATCTAGAACTTTCTAAGTGGTTTTTTTTTTAATTTTTATTTAGTTGAACATTCATCATCAGTCACTACGCAGACTTTAGTTATTAACCTGTCATTACAGAAGCACTCATGGAGATGTGTGGATTCCCAAGTACCTGTATTTCAGTATTAGTATGGTAAAGTAAATTAGACACTAATGCCGGAAAGCATCACTAAGCAGACAAGCTTATATCAGTATATGCTTAAATCTTGTCTTAAATGGGAATAGATTTAAACACATATTTATTTTGTCTTTCTCTGGGCTATAAAGAGTAATGAAAGAATCACATGTATAACTTATTTTTACTTCTTTACCTTTCAAAATACATTTATGTCTACATGTATTGTTGGGTCTGAGACGGGGTGGGTTTTGGTTCTTTGGTTCAGTGCCTTTTTTCCTGAGTGATTGTTTTTGTCTTTCAGACTTGAATCTCCTACTAGATCATTGGTGATGGAAGCACCCAGGGGAGTGCAAGTCAATGCAGCTGCAGGAGACTTAAAGGCTACCTGTAGGAAAGAACTGCATTTACAGTCCACAGAAGGCGAGGTAAGTTTAGCTAGTAAAGAAATGTTCTACATCTCTGGCCAGTGTAATACAAGCAATATGAAGATAATTTATTCAGCAGCAAGGTAAACATCACAAGAAGAGTTCTGCATTTGCCTACATCATAGTAATTTTGATTTAGCTTGCTCGATTATTAATACTTATTTGCTTTTTGCAAATTATCACCAAGTTTCATTCATATTGGGAAAAAAAAAAGTTAAATCAATATAGAGAAATATTTTTAATCTAAGAATCAAGAAAAAAGCAACCCAGTCCTTCAGCATATCTGTAGGACATAGACAACTAATTGATAATGGTAAAAATTACTTTGTATGAATATGACAAATTAAGATAAAGAATAAGCTTGTGCAAAATCATGAAAATTATTTTAAATTCATCCATTGCTTTGGTTGGCAATCCATGTATTGAAGAAATGCATGAAAGATTACTAGTATGAGTCCTTTCATCTTCAATCCTTAGAATGACACATCATTAAAAAAAAAAAAAACTTGTGAAAAGGCATCAAGGATAATTTTTAAATTCTTCTTGGTGGGACTTGCCAAGTTACAGCATTTTTGGAAAAATGGTTCTTTAATGTAAATATCTATTTGGGAATAGAGCTCTTTAGAAACTTTTTGCCTTTTGTTTTTGTATTTTGTATTTTCTATCAAATATTCCCAGAGACTTTACAAACTATCCATATAAATAACAAAAATAACCCAGCATTCATGTCTGTTACATATAAACCCTTGCGATGCACACTCTTTGTATTGCAATGCAGACAGGAACATTTTTGACCAATATACTGCATCAAAGGCCTACCTGGATAACTTGTTTCTGATGATGCATGTATCTGTCTTGAATAATTAAAGCACAATATTTTCTTAATTCAGAGCCTCAAATATTTATATAGCATATGTCCCACCTTATTTCTGAGTTTCTTCAGAAGCCAGCTCTTCCCGCAATCTCTCATCTTTACTTATAACCTCTCCAAATATGAAGTCTTTGTTACCTCTTCTGTCAGTTGCTTAGATAGTAGTATGGAGAATCTAATTCTCTTTTACTAGTAAATATCATCCTCCCTCATCTTTGTCCTTTCTGTGGGTATTTTAATTTCAGGGGCTACAGCTTTCTGTAACCTTTCTTGCTTCCCCTCCATAAACCCCTACCTGGCCCAATCTAGTATGTTTGCTACATTTATTAACAAAAAAAATTCACATAGTATACATTTTGTTTTATTCTTTCCCTTCATGATATTGCCAGAGGGAAAAAGTAATACTCAAATGAAAATGAAAAAAAGAAAAAAACCCACAATCAGCAGCAGAAAAACTACTATGTTTTCTCAATCACCCATGATCCCTGAAGTAATGGTTGTGTCGGTAATGTCATGGTTTGATATCATGCTTCTCTGTGGTGCTTTGTACAAATGTTTTATCTGTGGATTCAGCAGGCATTTTTATCTGTATCAATACTGAGTTTATTGCATGACTTTACTGGCAGAACCTGAGGAAATGATCTGAAGTTGTGGCAGGGGAGGTTTAGATTGGATATTAGGAAGAAATTCTTTACAGAAAGAGTGGTGAGGCACTGGAACAGCCTTCCCAGGGGAGGTGGTTGAGTCACCATCCCTGGAGGTATTGAAGAAATGAGTTGATATGGTCCTTCATGACATGCTCTATGGGCAGGCATGTAGGGGGTTATTTTGTGTTTTTTGAAGTTATGTTTGATTGAGTTATTTAGGTATTTAGGCACTTGGGGGGTTTTTTAGGTGTTTTTTTGTTATGGGTATGTTTGGACTCTGTGATCTAGGAAGTCCCTTCCAACCATGAATATTCGGTTATTCTGTGATTTTTTATTAAGTATTTACTACAACTTATTGAAAAGTTAGTTTTGGAAATAGTGTCTTATGGCCTTAGTTGGACTTTGAGAATGGGAACCCAAGAAAAGTTATAATGACTATGCTATGTGGTATTCAGAATTGGAATTCAATTCAGTATTAAATGCTTTATAGGAAAATAATACCAGTGTAAAGCAGACTTTGATGAACTTCATATTAAAAATCATTATATTCTTCTGCATTGTAAGACTGAATATCTGTGATTTCCCACAGAGATGTTAGATTGATAGTTATCAGGTAATAAGCTAACAACTTTTGCCCACTCTTACTTAGGGAGTTGTTCTTTAAACATACATCCTACAAAATTCTGTGTCTAATTATCTACTGAATACTTAAAATTCCAGTAAGATCTGTAAAGAACTGTGCCCTAAATCCACAAATCCTGAGGTCTGACCAATGCCTTTATAGGCCACTGTGTTATGTCTTACATTGGAGAATGTCAGAAGAAAATGCAGAAATACTTTGGAAGTCATATAATGAGCTTCTACAATATCACAGGTTGTGCAGAATTACTGTGGTAACATTGAGGAATTGCTGGACTAATTACAGCCTGGTGTGAGGGACCAGGAAAAATTTCTGATAGATAATATGTCTACATAAAAATGATTTATCCTTGCTTACAGCCTAACAGGTACACAACAGATTAGAAGACAGTACAGAAAAAAAAAGTGTAGAGGGTTTATCATTACTAATTTTTAAGAAAACACATTCTAAACCAAAATAATATATGTCAAAAATACTCATTTTAGCCTAAAAATGTAGGCTTATCAGTCAACTTTCATGAATAAAAGAATATTGTCTTTGTGAATGGAATCTGTGAATCACTTTTTATACTGGAAAAAAAACATATTTTTTGTATTATTTCCACACTGGTAAAACAAATTTGTCTTTTTAATGTTTGTAAGCTTACTCAAAAAGTCATCAAAGATGTGTGAATTAATATTTTCCTTCTATAGTATAATTATTGCTCTCTTATGCCAGAAAATAGCTATGTGGTACCTGGAACCAACCAGTCAAAGCCAGGTAGCAGAACATTATGAGTTTACTGTGAATTAATCTATGAAAATATATTTTCCTTTTATTTAAGAATAACATCAGAATACTTTTATGGTGAATGTAAATGTGTTTATGAAATGCTTTTTCTCTAGCCTTATTTCTCATGCAAAATAATCTCTAGCCTACCACATCATAAACTGAAAGCCTCTGCAAGCATTCTATTTGATACATTTTCTTTTTATTTACTTCAGTATTACAATAATCCTTTTAGTCCTATTACACATTAGAATGCCTGATCTCAGACCAAATACTGAGGGCTGTAATTTAGACTCAGATTCTACTGCCCTTTGTAAAACTCATGAGGTGCACCCTTGTGAGTTGAGGCACCAGCAGAATCCTTTGCTTCAATTATAGCTTGGCATTTAATTGTGAACTATGTATTATTCTATAAATAAACCACAACCAATGGTTTAAAGCAACAAACATTTATAAGGAAAATTAAGTGTGAAGCCCCAGGCTTTTATATATATGAGAACATTTCTCATCTGGAAATCCAGCACAATGACCACTAGTTGACTACTGCTTCTTTTGCACATATACCCAATGTGGAAGGACAGATGAGTTTTGCATTTTATAGATACTGGATTTTGCTAGGCTTAAAAAGATGTTAGAATTTAACCTGAAACACACGATCAGATAATGATAACAAGCTTAAAAGATTATATGATATTCTCCATTCATTGATCTAATCTCTAATTTTAACAGTTTTTACAATACACAACCCCTTGAAGAAGTCTGATAACTAGCCTAAGCTCTTAGGAGCCTTGTGCAGCTGCTATGCATTTTTGCAAACTGCTTCTGTATAGCCAGGCTCTGCATTTTCATTGCATCCCATTGACTATCAAAGACTAATTAAATAAAAGGAGAAAGATGCACAGAAGCCTCTCGAGGGATGGGGCTTCAACCACCTCCCTGGGCAACCTGTTTCAGTGTTCTACCATCCTCATGGTAAAGAAATTCTTCCATACATACAATCTAAATCCACTTTTTGCTAATAATGAGGCTGATCTCTTGGTAAGGCTTATAGCTGTCACATTAAAAATGAACAATACTCTTTAACAAAGTTTACTCAAAATCAATGTAGCGAACAAGAGGTCAAGTTTATCTTTACCATTTTGTTTACCATTTTAGTACAGCACAGTTTATGAAGTATATATCAAAGATTATCTTGTAGAGACTAACAAATGCATATAGTACTAACTTTTGATCTGTAATCATATTTAGTTCTCTAAATCCAGGAAATGTATTTAACATGGATTAATACTTAACAAAACTGGAGTAATCTTCACTAGTAAGCACAACTAATGGTACCATTTTAAAGCTTTAATTTTCATGGGTTTTTTTGTGTTTTTAATGTTCTGAAACATTAAGGAAGAAAAAAAGAAAAGGACTTTTAAAGTTATCTAAATATGTTTAAACAGAATTACCTTGTTCTTTAAGATGCTTTCCATGACTTCTAAGGAATGGCTAAACAAAGGGAACAACATTTCCTAGATTATTTCGGTTCAGCCAAGTTATGTTGGTCTGAGATTAAATGTTTGAAAAAAATAATTTATGTTTGATACAGATGAAGTGAGTTCAATAAAAAATAATCACTAGCAAGCACTAGAGTTCAAAGATCCACTGTTTATTCACCAAAAATTGTCTAATAAATGTGTGCTGTGTTTGTTTTCACAGTCCTTTTTTTGTGGTATTAACCTGTTGGCTTGCCAGTGTTGTTTTGGAGGAAAGAAATTTGTGGAAATCAAGGGAAATTTTTATGTATTTTTTTATTATTGCCCTTAAGTATTCTATTAAGTTGTTTTAACAGATATTTTAAATTACTAAAATGCCATGCTATTTTTAAACAAACCCTTTCATTTTAAACTTAAAACAGTTATTAATAAGTTAATTTATAATAAAAAATAGTTTTTTGCAGAAGTCTACAACTAAAATACAGTGTTCCCAAACTACAAAAGCCAAGTGGTTTACCTTACACAACCCATATTTGAACTATCTACTCATAGGCAAAGTTTGAAGACCAATACCGTAAGCCATTCTAATGGAAATAGAAAAAGAAGTAACATTTATTAATTTAGTATATAACTAAAATATTTTTCCAATAATACCATATTTTAATCTAGTTCTGATTGGAATGGTAATTAATAAGTCTTTGTACTTGACAGACAAAAAAAATATTCCCCATATATTTCTATTTCTGGGTTGGATACATAAATCACAAAGAAGTCACATCTGTCCTCTGAATGAATGAATTTGCAAAGACTTTTATTTAATGTCATGTAGAATTTGATTCTTGGAATTTTTGTGTACAAGACTACCATTAGTTTTTCACATTGGAGCTTGTAAACGTCTACTGGTCAGCATTCACAGCAACCCCATTAAATCATCCCTGAAATTTCTTTCCTTAATAGAAAAAATAAATGTATCACTTCGGTAGCCACTCAGTTATAACTCAGAAGTTACAATATAAGCTTGTATTTATTTAATATGAGTTTACAAAGCAACCTGATCTAGTTGAGGATGTACCTGCTTACTGCAGGACGGTTAGGCTAGATGACCTTTGGAGGTCACTTCCAACCCAAGACATTCCATGACTCTATGAAAAATGTGTACTTAAAATGAAACATAAATCATAAACACTACAGTATTGAAGAGTCAAAACATAGATTTTTTCCATCCCAGCAGAACTACACACTCCATTAATGTACAATGTGTGACCTGGTCACACATTGGCCTATAGGTCTTATTTATCTTGTGGTCAACTGATTCTGTTCCTGTGTAGGATACATTTTCAATACACAGGTTGTACTGGATCTTTTGGTGTTCTCTGAATACTTTTAGCATATTCAGTGTCACCCCAGTCTTCATATTCATTTCACTGTTTAACTGTTCACCAGTACTATTAATCATTATGACAGATATGGTTCCAGATGTTGTGCCAGTATATGTTTAGATTTTACAGTATGCATGCTGTCAAGTTAATATTTTATTTTTCCATTTTGTATTTTTTTTTTCTCAGAACTGCCTTTCAGATTGCATGAATGCTAATTTGGGGAAAATTTTTTAAATAAATGTCAGAAACACAGATAAGTGTTAGAACAAATGGCCTGTATGAACTCAAGTACTGCAATTTATCCTATATTTCATATTCACCTTCAATATTAAAATATACCAGGATATGAGAATTACATAGTTGAGTCTAGTGACCCAATCTATATAATCCTTTTTGTATGTATGTTTCTGATAGTGTGCACAGAAGAGCAAAAAGACTAGACAAAATGTTGCATTATTATAATTCAGATTAATTTAGAAAAGTCTATGGGAATCCAGGTTTATTTAGTGACATGTCATTACACTGTCTCCCCATGCTAGCTGATGGACATCAACCTTCCAGCTTTCCTTCTTGTCTTCCGCAATTCCTCCAGTTTCCTGCCATTGCATATCTACATTAGAGTTGAAATATGCCTTTGAAGCTCTGTAGAATTACCTGTCTAATCAAATTACACATGAATATAGAAAATTCTTCGATGTTTATAAGTCCTAACTTTTTCATTTGGCTTTATCAACTCAGATGATCATCTCCTCTCCTGAGAGGACTTAGTGAAAAACCCAGTGGAGAATATGGCAGGTTCCTATCTCTGTATGAAATAACTTCTAGGAATATTTGATTTTTTTTTTTTTTACTTCATGTCAGTATCTTCCCCACAGAAATTTCTCTCCTTCATTTTAGTTCTTTGATTTGTAGATAATCTATATTTTCTGTCTTACCTTCCTCTCCTCCTCACACTGTTCCGATTAACAACACAAAAAGTCTAATGAGCAGATGACTTGCAGATCTCCATTAGCAAAAAATGTATGTAAAAAGAGTATATATTTTCTATTCCTGTCACATGTCCTACAAGCTGATTCAGGTTGCTACTTTAATAAGCCAGAAATCAGGTCTACTTTTAAATATTATAGGGCTAATATATTTTTTCTCAGCATTAACATGCACAAGACAAAGCAGTGATCTCAGATTTCTAAACCTTAAGTATTTAGAGGGAATGATGCTGTACAGAGCTCTGCTTTGTGAAATAGCATTTCTCTGAGTTGCTGCTGCATTTTCCATTTTGTCAATTCTTAGTCTCCTACAATTTTCAAGAATGGATAAAATTTTTGGTTATATCCTTGCCAATATATCTGCTGAGGTGAGAGATTCTCAGAAAGCGCATAACTGTTTTGCACTGGCCTTGATGCATATAAAGCATCAAATGGCTTCTCTTGTACTTCTCACAGCACAAAAGATTAGAGAAAGTCTGTATGTATAGGCGTTTCCATTAACTACTGTCATCTAGCAACAGTGCTTTCTGGGAACATAGTGCCATTCAGGTTTTTTTCTTGCCTTCTTTTTAAACACCTCATAAAATCAGGCATAAAAAGGTAATCAGCTTAAGTTTTTTTGATGTTGGAGGCATTTTGGCCATGAATTTCAGTTTTTAGCAGCTGATAAGAGGGGAGGGTATATCTTCTATGTTCTACTGAAATTCCTTACATATTGTACTACTGTGATTGAACCCTGCTTAACTAATTGATAGCAATATTGCATCTGTAAATTTAGTGTTTTATTTATAACCCTGGCAGCATATGTACAGAATAGATTTTATTGCTGGCTTTAAACCATCTCTATTAATGTTCTTCATCTTGGGCTTCCCCAGGGATTAGCTATAGGAGTGTTTAAATTGCAGAGCCTTCTCAGCTTTCTGCTAAGGCACAGAGCTTAGACTAACCATGGCAGATACACCCTCACAAAAAGCTACTTCAGTTTATCTCAGACACTGTAATCTAGTATCCATGTTTCTTACCAGATATTCTGTGATACGTGCTGCAGCAGGACCTCATATCTACCTTTCAGAATTATGACACCAGAAGAACCTGGATTGTGAAATTTACAAGCACCAGTGACAACGCATGCACAGCTATGCTTAAAAAGATCTTTTAATTTAATGAGCAAAATAACTGAGCTACATTGTATTGTAATGCATACTGGAGTAAAGTCCACTGGATTAAAGTCTTAGAGCAGTACACTACAGAATATCTTCAATGAAGGGTGGCAGAAATGTAGTTGCCCAATGTAAGCAAACACATAAAAATATTGATATCCTAGAAAAAAAACATAATAAAGTTCAAGAGATTTTAATCTAGTGTGATCTCTGACACATATGCCCTATGATTTTTTTCTGAGTTAATTCTTCTTTAAATCAAGGCATATCTTTTAGAACCCATTTGATTTTGATTTACATATTTCTAATGATCCTTCCCCATCAGCACTGGAGCTAAACTGTTAAGCTGTTATGGCCAGTCACACACTCTGTCAAAAGTATGAATTATCTCTTCCTGGATTTTCTCACATGTATGTCTTCTACACTGATGTGCCTGTTAGTATATAATGTATATAATATTCTAATATCTTCTGCTTCCATTTTTTTAAACAAAAGCATAAAAATAATCCTTCTCTTCTTTGATATTTCACAAATATCAGGGCTTACTGAAAAGCAGTATTAGGCATCCAAAAGGCTACTCAGATTTTCTTTGAGATCTATTTGTCAAAAGATATTAAGAGCTGCTGATTAAAAGTATATGGCATTACTGTCTCCTGTTTAATATCATGTTGAGTTACTCTTGAAATTGAAAGTATTTTATGAAATTCATGTTCTGACATCAATACTTGATTTTCTCAAAGTACAGAACTATGCAGAGTACTGTTCAGTATAAAAAATTCATTTATACTTACATAGTGCTTACAGTGTTGAATGCTACTGGATTTTTATGCAATACTATTAACTTCATTATTGCTACATTAATAGTGGACTTGCTAACTTTTCTTTTATTCTTGATATGAGAAGTGAAAGAAAACTTTATATTACCCATCCCTCCATTGACTAATGATTTTGTCCTTTGTTTCCTTCCTACATTTTTCCAATTCCTAGCTTCTAGTTTGCTATCAAACTCTTTTTTTCCCCCATCTGTTATTTTCCAGTTTTATTATCCTTGCTAGTAGTTACATTCACACTTATTCCTAGCTCAGCTGAATGTTTTTTACATTTTCAATCATTTTATTTCAGTTCCAATTTTAGCAGAACATTATGAAATTGTTTGCAATGCCATCCACATTTCTTCCATCTAAGTTTTTTTTCCAAGCGTTTTGACTCGTAATTATTTCAGGTCTATGACACTGGACTATTAAAACAGCAATGTGTGTATAAGTGTGTAAATGCACCATTCCTTTGCCATATGAATTACAGAACAAAGATAATAATTTGCTCTATTTCAGTTTTGTAATCAATGCTTCTATCAGTCAGGATGTGAATTAAAACAGGCATCACCTATGCCTTTGAGGTTCTCCCTTTCTGTCCCTTTTAGTGTAAATTCTCGCTGATGACACAATCTTACTCTATCAGCTGGAGAGCTCAAAATGATTGGGAGTTACATATTTCAGCCTGTATTTCCTTTGATGATACCAGTCATTTACAATTCTTCTGCTGTGAATGGTAACATCTGTATCAGTCCTCATATGGGATTTTATCTACCCTTCTTAATTTTTTCCCAGCCTGCTCTCTGCTTCTCTCCAGCAGGGACTTAGTGCTTCTGTGCTGCTTTTCTGACACATACTGCTGATTTTATCATAAAATAGTACTTCTGTAGAAAAAAAAGCAATACATGCCATATCACCCCAGGCTCTTTACATGTACTGCCAACACTATGATATAATGGTGTCAAGCTGGCTTTGTTGATTTTCCATACCTTATAAAAACCACTGGCAAATATTGAAGGAACTCACTTTTTCCTAAGCTTCATATTTTTATCTGCGGGGCTTAAAGCCATTTTTGATTTGTTACTTGTCTTCTGGAAGTTCCTAGTCTGCACTGAGGTAATGGCTGATCTTACTTTGGCTCTTATTTACACCCTTCATAACGAAAAAGTAAATTCTAAGCAGCTAGAAACTCCTTTCTTTGCATCAGTGGAAGACATAGGTTTTGCCTGCTTTAGTTACCGCATTTCATGACATTGCTTATTCAACACCCTGAAAATGTAGCATAAGTGCAAATATTGCAGAACTTGATACAGATTCATGAACATTACCAGTATCTACAGTTACATACTGGTCATGTTATTTCCAACGGAAGAAGTTTAAAAAACCCAACATTTTTAAATCATATTCAATGTTCAGAAACAAATGGGAATAGCTTCGTGACCTTATTAATAAGACTTTAACCTGGAATCTTTTCTTCACTTAATTTAGGTCAAATAAGCTCTTTATTTTGTGTGTATGACTCTGTACCCTTATTCAACTATTCTCTGGATGTTGCTATTATTAAGCCCCTACAATTTAGCACAGCTCAGCACATATTTCCAGCTGCTTACAGGAACACACTGGGGAATGTACTTTAATAGCACTTTACACTTATTAAAATACAAATTCTTTCAGAGCAAGGATATGCTATTGCCATGAATGAATAAATTATAAACATAAAATGTACTTATTTAAGAATACTGTAAAACCTTTTTTGTTTGACACTGATTGTACCTGAATAAACATGTCGGGTGAAGTATTTGCATATACTGTAGTAATGAGTATTAATAGATATATAACTACACAAAGCTGAAAAACAAGAGAAGTTGATATCCTTCTTAGTTCTTAAGAAAAATATTTGAATTGGAAATTTCTGATAAACTTTATAATGCTTCTAATTTCATATATATATTTCTAAAAATGTCATGACTGCCTTAAGCCACTTCTTTAAAATATGTCACATTGTTGAAATAAATTTACTTACTCTCTTTTTTTTTTTTTTTTTTCCCTCTTGTAGATATTTTTAAATGCAGATACAATCCGCCTTGGAAATCTACCAGTGGGCTCCTTTTCCTCTTCCTCCTCTTCCTCCTCTTCACCCAGCCCTTCAGCTCCTCGACAGACTATCTATGAGCTCTGCGTCTGTCCCAATGGTAAACTTTACCTGTCCCCAGCGGGAGCAGGCTCCACATGTCAATCCAGTAGCAACATCTGTTTGTGGAGCTAGAATGACTCCAATTTATTCTCACACCAGAATAGCCTTTTGTTACTATCCCTCTGCTTCACAGTTCTGCTCGGTTTCCCTTGTGACAAGTTCGACTCTTCAAACGGCCTGCAGAGCAACTTCTTCCAGTGTAAGCAGGAATACAGCGCTGCCTTCTCTTGTGGTTTGTGTTGCCACTCAACGTAGAGATGGGGGCGAGATATTCAGAAATCAATGTATTCTTCATCAGGAAACCTGGAATACAATATCACCATTTGTCCAAACGGGAGAATAACACAGGTGCCTTTGCTACATGAAGTGAAGCACATAGTTTTAGATTTTTGCAGGACCTGGATATGAACTGCAGATATATGTATACAGTACATAAACAAATTTGCCCAGAATCTGACAGTGAGATGAATTGGTTCCCCCTGTATGATAAATAACTTTACTGTCTGAAAGCACAATTTTCCATTCATCTTTTTGGATGTAAACTTTTATCCCTGAATTTTAAAATTTTGAAGCATTGTGTGATGCTTGCTTTACTAAACATTTAAATTCAGCAAATGGTTTTTAATACAAAAAGAGACAGAATCCCTCCCTGAGTTTGGTTTCTTTAAAAGTGTGTTGTTATTCTTTGTCTACTAAGTCTAGGTTTTTGTACACTAGGTAAATTTTGAAAGTGCTCAGCAATATTACTTTTCAAAGTTAAAAAGATATCTGCTCTTGTTTGTCAGATCTGAATGGCCTTATATAGTATTTTCGTGGCTACTGCATGTGAAGTGATTGCTTTTAGTCAAACATAAAGTTTCTGGAAAAGAACAGGGTAAAGAGGGAAGTACTGATGATGTGTTTCCTAATCAGTGTATTGTTCTTCACAACGTATTTATAATTGACCAATGCAAAAACAAGATAAAATCTTCAAAGCTACATCTTGTCTGTTTTCTAGCATGTCCATCTGCTGCCATTTGAACACAGTACAAATGTTAGTACTATGCTGAGAAGCAATGCACTAACAACTGGTATGACATTCACATTTATTATTCTCTTTTGTTTACCATCTGCTGTTAAGGTTTTCAAAGTAATAGTAATATATATAAAAACTTATGAAATGACATTCAATATTAAAAAGTACATTGATATTACATTGACTTTATCAGATCTGTGTTTAAATTATGCAGCCCTAGCCCTGTTTTCACTCATATCTCACTACTGACTTCCTTTTTTCACAAGTTTGATGTGGGATTTCTTTCTTGTATTGATGTTCATACTTGTTTGGCTTTGTTGGTAATTGCAATCTTACAAAAAATACTTTGGTTTGCTACTAGTAAATTTATCACAACATTGATTAACAAGATCATCTTAAGACTTGTAGAACTTATGAATGTAAAAGAGTATAAAAATGTTTCCTATTGTGGAAGATGGCTTGAATACATGAGGTAAGTGTTCATTTTAATTCTATCCTTTAAATTACATCACCTAGCATGTAGCTTTAGAGGTTTTTGAATGTAAGATCAGCAAGGCAATAACAGCTATGGCAAGGTAACTCTAAAGTCAGGGTAGAGAGTGCAAGGTGGGTTAATGCTTCTTTTTTTTTTCCATAGAGAAAGAAAATGAAAATGAGCAAACTAATACTGTGATTATCATTGTATTTTATCACCACTTAATAAGATTGATTTTGTTTTCACTTCAGGTGAAATTCACTCCTATGCAGAAGACCTGCACAAGACGTTTTTCATGGCTTGACTGGTGCTTGCCTTTCCATTGTTCCTCTTTAGAGCTGTGAATTTCACCCCACAGCAAGAATTTTATAGTTGCCATTTCTGCCATTTGAATGCAGCTTTTAAGCTGATTATTTAATCTCTTCAAAAGAAGTCTGTTAACAGCCAATTTGTTATTTCTTTGCAAATTGTATTCTTTCACTTGGAAAGAAAATATATGAGGAAATATAACAAGAAAATACATTAAAAGCCTGAGGATTTTCAGTAAGAGGAACATGTGTATCTCTTCCTAGAGATACACATGACAAAGAAGTTGATAATAAAATATTAGAATGTGTAGCCATACAATGTACCCTTAAAACCAGAGGGAAATGCATATCTTATTCTTATGCACACAAGTAGTAGATTTGTAGTATGAAAGTCATGTAGATAAATAGTATTTCAGAAGGAAAAGTATGCAGATCTGGATGAGGACACATCTCTATGTATTCATTATCTGTGCCCACCTAAATATACTGGTTGCCTAAAAGATGAACAGATTATAGTAACTAATCTATTTGGTGAATTAAATTGTGGCTTCTTACAAATTGCACAGAAGTAGAATAAGATTTTATTTTGTCCTCAAATAAACTCACAGAGTGGCTTGCAAAAACTTTGTCATGAATTTTCTGTTGAGAACTTATTTGTTTGCTCTTCCCCTTTTGTGATGACTCAAGTGTAATATGTACAAAAAAAGGTTTCTGCCCACTGGCCTGCAAGACCCAACCTTTGTAAATTTAAAGCCTTTATAAACCACAACCTTGGGTGAGAAAGAACAATTATATTTTGCTACACAATTAATTTTAAAAGCAAGGCTGAAATAATTTACCACTTTGTACAAAGAAAACTCAAGGCACAAGTGCAGATGGCACATTGGAATCAACAGAACCAAGCCAGTAAGCCAACATAAGTCTGCACTGTCAGGATTTCCTTGCTTGGAGGCCTTTCAGTCTGAAGTAGAGAATATTTGAGAGCTTCAACAACCTACGAGGTAGCATAATGAGTTTTCATAATGTCTTAATATTCTGGTGAGTTTCATAATATTGATGTTTTACCTGAAAACTGTAAACAGAAAACCTCAATTTCTATTTTAAATACTATTTCATGATTTCAGAGTATTGGAAAAGTGATTTCAATGCTTTTAGCAAACCAAAAAATCAAAACACCAGTAATCTGTAAACAACATCATAATTCCTGAGTGGAAGGAGAAACTGACTCAGTGATTCTCAATGTTTTTAGCTGGCAATAGTAAAAACCTCAACAGTAGAGCTCTTCTGCTTATAGTAGGCCCCAAAAATGTCAGAAGAATGGCATAACACCACAATGTCGTTTCAGATGGGAGGAGCATAGAAGATCCATAGA
Source organism: Chloroceryle amazona (assembly GCA_027560015.1). Classification (NCBI taxonomy): domain Eukaryota; kingdom Metazoa; phylum Chordata; class Aves; order Coraciiformes; family Cerylidae; genus Chloroceryle; species Chloroceryle amazona. Next base: position 1,244 of record JANHFX010000079.1, on the reverse strand, counting down.
AATTCCATATTAAAACACATAGCCATAGCTGTGCTATTTCAGTGCTGGTTTTATAATGCTAAGGTCATCGTGTGTAAAGCCACAGTAAATTTCCAGATTCTTTTTGTCACCTTCCTCATAGATTCCTGGTGCTGTCTCCAAGTTATTTGACTCTTTGTTGGCCATTTATACTATCTAACATTCGGGTTGTGATTAAGTCCTAGCTAATGTTTTTCTAGGTAGAGTGCTTATCTGACTGAATATTTTGATTGTGTATTTTAGAAAAGAGATGTCACTTATTCTGGTTAAGGCAAGTGTTTCCCAGCAAATCAGTCTGTTGTGACACTTGTAGAGAAACATTGAAGACCTTAGGATATTTTTAAGTATTAGTATTAGTGCAATTTAATTATCAAAACAAAACAAAACACAACAAACAAACCAACAAACAAAAAATAAACAACAAACAATGGCTAAAATTTTCCTCTGAGGTTTTTTATAGTATATGAATACATGTATCAAATAAAGCTTCTTTTTGTACTAGGATGTTTGTATGTGAACCACTAAGATGGTATTGCAGCTGTTTGACTTCTTCAGGTTTATCCTAATAACAACAGTGAAATATATTAAAAGACCTTATTAGCTACATGTATTTAATATATACTATAGAATTATCTTCTGTAAAAATATCTGTGTTGTGGTGTTATAGGATACTGTCTCTTTCTTGTTTAAAAAAAAAGGAAAATAAAAGCATCAGCCAACCTCTCTGAGTGCTGTTAGCTGTATGGTTTTGTATTGCAGTTCATTCATTGGTTAAGTGATAAGACCAAAGACTGACACTTCTGTTATATCTAACACTATGACACTGCTACTTCTACTAATTCTGTTGGAATGAAGAGATGACAAGTTGTAATTACAACATGAAATTGTAACATAGTTTAGATTTGTGCAGCATTTTGAGCTGTAGATTGTTCACTTTTTTCCAGGATTTCAATTTTTTGTCAATGTGGTGCAATTGCATTACTGTTCATCTATATAAGGATCTTTGGTATTCCCAAGAAAATGAAAACATATATGTTCCAAAATATGCCAAGACATTGTTTCTTTCAACTAAAGTTATACTGTTTTGCTTGCAAAACAGTGGTTATTGTATAACAGAATTAACCTTAAATTGTCTTAGATGCAGAGGGCTATTAAGTCTGTATTGAAGATACAGCCATAAATGTGTAGAGGGATTTAATGAAGGATGGTTTAGATATTAAGTTGCT
>JANHFX010000078.1:36399-48579 GCA_027560015.1 Chloroceryle amazona | reverse complement strand
GAGGAGAAGCTACTGTAACAGCTCAGTGTTCTGAATCTAGCTTGGTGAGCAGATAATTCTATGATTCTATGTGTAATAATATAAATATACATATAAATAACTGACTCATGTCAGTTGGTCAGAAGTTCCTTCCTATCTTCCAAATAGGTAATTTTAGAATTTTTAGCAGTGTTTGGCCGGTCTTTTAGAGAGATACATGACACTGTTAATAAGAGAGACTGTAAGCTTTGCTGTACTGGCATGTGGAAAGCATTCTTTCAAAAAGTTAATCGCGTATTTCCAGCAATTCATTTTCCCTGAGTGAGAGCAGTGATGTGATCACTATGTTTACAAGCACAGCATCTAACCTTCAATCCCTATGTAGATGTTACTGTCTCACAATGCAAGGATGCTCTTTGCAATCTTATTTCTGGGTGGCTTTGGAAGGTCTGGTGTCACAACAGTGCCTTGTCCTTTCTTGATGTGGAACTACCCAGAATGGGACACCTTCCACCATCACTCTCCACCCCAGGCAGCAGCTCTTTTTATCTGCCAAATTTTTCTGATGTGCTGTAGATTATCCAGTTGCTTTGGAGGGTGGTCTTAATGGCATGTGGGAAGGGGTATGCATTGAAACTGTACTTCTGGATTTACCCGGAGAGCAATGTTGATTTAAATGTAAATATGGGGACTAAAGGTTTGGGTGAAGTGGAGGAAGAATCCTGAGAAGATAGTGAAGGGACATTTCATGGTATCTGATGAATCCCCCTTATTTAAGGAGAAGTGTAAATGGCATACTTAATGTGTTTGTCTTTTAATGGTAGATGAACTCATACTCAGTCCCTTAATTACTGTAGAACTTTTAATATGTCTGTAGCTCTCATGTCTGGGTTTTTTTGGTTTTGTTTGTGGTCTTTGGCAAGGGAATTTCATGTTAAAAGCATGTCATTCATACATGCATGCCAAAGTTCCCCTTCCCCCCACTTCTTTCCAGCTGTCACACAAAGAAGACTTAACCCTTTAGTCATTTTGCTATTAAGTTGGTATGACAGTTGTTTGTCTCAGATAATTCTACTTTATCCATAGTTGATACTGCTATATGAATTTCTATTAATCTACTATATAATAGACTATAAACTTGGTAAACTGTATTTTCTTTAAGTTGCTAAACACATAGTGTAATTTTTCATGTTTGAAAATTGTGTGTATTTATCAACAGCAGAACGTTTGACACCAAGATAACACCTTATCACTTAGTAAGATTGGGGTTTGTGGAGACTTTTAAATGGGAAGATTTATGCATAAACTTGAGTAGTTTACTAGACCTCATAAGCTGATTTCTGACTGTGGAATAGTAGTATTTTTTTGGTACTCTAATGTTGAAAGATTATGTTTTTGGGGAATAGTGTTGAGCATTTTTAGAGCTTTATAAAATTTCTGAAATTACCTATAGAGACGGATGTGATCTATGTGATATAATAAATGTCTTCTATCTTAAATTTCCTTAATTTTCAAATTTATCATATTTATTTTTGAGTTTCAATAAATGGCTTCATTGAATAAAGTATGTCCTTTAAAATGTGGTGTTGTTTTTTTTTCTAAAGGCACTGTCTAATGTCATGTGTAAAGCACTTCTTCAGAAGTATATAGTAAAACTTGATGAGTTTTTTTATGCTCTCCTGTGAGGAAGTCCCTAAATTTGAATAGTAAATAAAAAAATAAGAAAAGACACTATTTAATTCTGCATGCGAATTATTGGATGGAGATTGTTATTGAATACTCAGAACTAGTTTTAAACTGTGTACACACCTTAATCACCCTTTACGGGTATTAGGCATTGTAAGAGAAGGGGGGAATTATTATTTCAGTGCATATTTATAAATTCTGAGCACAGGAAATATATTTTTAATTATTTTTTCTGTCTTTAGTGATGGCTACTCCTTCAGTTTGTTGTGTTTTGTATTCATATGAAACGCTAGAAGTCTCCAGTTCTATTGTACATGTCAACCTGATGATTTGAAAGTACTTCTGGATACTACAATCCGTTATTTACTAACGGTTGTAGGGTCAAGTTTTTTTCTGAGTCTAAGATGAGATAATGATTTTTTTTTTTTAATGTCTTGAATGAATGCTTTGTTCTTTTCACTTGTAACACAAAGCTGTGTTTGTAAACACAACATTCAAAAACATAAAGGACATGCTTTTTTTGTAGAGATGTTAACTGAATACCAAGAATGATCAGAAAGAGCAGCTTTTGTTTTATTTAATAATATCTCTCTGTCTTCAGAGGATAATAAGGCTAAAATGTACCAAATCAATCTTTAGGACTTTGTTAGATTCTTCTTGTTGTTATGCCAGGGATATGATTTGATTTAATTTTTTAACATATTTTTTTAAAGAAGGAGCTGAAATTGCTTTAAATTAATTTCATGTTCTTATGGATGTAATGCAGAAAAATCTTTCCTGGTCATATCAAAATAATTGTTGCTTGTCTTTTAAAGAAGTACTCAGAATGACGAGTGGAAGAGGAAGACTTGAGAAAAAAAGGGTTTACTTTACAGCCCTAAGTAAGGTTTGTCTTGAACAGGGAAGTTGTACACTTCCATATTAGAGCTATGGAAAACTTCAAAAAACGCTCATGAATTTAGAAAAGTGTATGTTGCTAGTTCTATACACAATTTCTCTGTATTTGTAAGCAGAAAATATGTAGATATCTTTTACATACAGCTGACAGCTATGAATTTATTTTTTTTTTCTGAAGTAAATCTTGTTATTGCAGTGGACCTGATTTCTTGCTCCTGCCCTTCTACAGAGCTTGCCTGTATTATTTTTATTTTTCTGTAAGCATGTGAGATATTTATGTATGTTTTTCAAGTCTGCTTTTTTTGGTATTGCAGGCTTTTTTTTTTTTTTTTTTTTTTCCTGTACCAATTGTAGCTGTAGGAATTGTGGTATCGCTTTGTTTTTGTAAGGGTTAGTTACATAGAGCTCTAGTAGTAAGTTGATCCACTTTATTTTGGTGTTCTGCTTTCCTTTGCATGGAAACTGTGGGAAACGTTTGGTCTGTGCTTTGTCTCTCTGAAAGAGCTCTTTACTGCTGATGAAGGTGGAGCAATGGTAACATGGAGAAACATAACTTAAGATAGACTGGAGTTTTATGCTGTTTCTCAAGTTTTAAGTGTTAGCTGAGCCTTGATTTGTGAAAATTACATTTTAGATGGGTTTTTTTTTTCCCTTTTAAAATATAAATATGACTAGGTAGAACTAATGAGAAAAACATCCCTAGTAAAACAAAATCCAAATTTGGTCATTTCTAGTTGTATGCATTTTGCAGTTAAAATACCAACAAATATCAGACCATGAATGTGCATGTTCTGTGTGTTAGATGAAACTTCAGTTTAAACCAAGATTTAGCTTAATTCAATATAAACAAGAACTTGGTCTGTAGCATTACCTGGTGTCTATATTTATTCTCTAAAGAGTATGACCAAAATATATTGCTAATTTTAACATGTATGTCATTGTCTTTGGAGAGCGAATTAGTTGCTAGTTCTCCTGTTGTCTTCCATGTTCAGGTTTTACAGACAAAATTTTTATTATATCGAGTGGTTCTAAGTCTTACCTAAGATAATGACTTAATGCATATTGGTCAGGTTTTTGGTTTTTTTTTTTTTTTTTTTATATGTACTATCTTCCTTTTTACCATCGATCTAAAAGTCCAAAATGAACCAGGAATGAGCTAATAAGAAGGGAACTGAAGAGAAGATTTAGGGAAACATAACTTACTGAGTGTAATTCACACCTATTAGCATATAATGTGTGAGAAATATTTAAAGGGTTTAATTTAAAATAGCACTGCTTTGCAAACTTGCTTTCTCTAGTTCTCTTGGCAAATATGTTTAAAACCTAAAAGATCTAGAAAAATCCATGATCAAGTAATTGAATTTCATGTTTTGCATGCTGCATGGATGTCTTGTAACCAAATATCTTGTATTTTCTCCTGTGTTGCATTAGTGTTAGTAGGATGCTGTGGAGATAAATATACTTCAGAAAATCCTAAAGTATTTTTAGTCTTTTGTAGGAGAATGGAAATCACTGTTTATATTTTTATTTGTTGTGTTTATGAATGCAAGATACTATTGTCTTGGTGTTATCCCAAGAGCTATCGTGGCCACTCTGAAATGATTAAACCAGACAGCTTTGCTTGTAGGACAAGCAATATATTGTTATGTTTCTATGATTTTCAATGCGACACCTATCCTGTTCAGTGTCTTTATGCAGCAACTTCATGAGTCATAATCCTTGCAAAAGAATGCAGCTTAAAATAATCACTGATTGTTTCTTTGCAATTCTATTCACTGCCCACTGCAAATAAACAAGAGTGGAAATGACAATATCATTTAATCCTTTAATGTTTGCTTTTGACGTGCAAAACATTCTCTTGTAATAGAGAAGTAATCCATAAGGAGGGTAGCTGCTCTTTCATCTTCCTGAATGCTAAATGAAGCCAAGGCTTTTATGAAGAGATGGTGATTTAATGAAGATGGCCGAGTTTTGGAGTAATGAAAAGCTTTTGTATATTTCTAAAATTGATGCGTAGTGCTTACTCCTGCAGAGTTCAAATGGCTGTATTTTGCAGTATGTCTTTGCGAGATTAGTGTTTGTGATGCTTAGAAGCAAGGTAGTTGAATGGTATCGTAAATAAAACATTTTTTGGTTTGGTTTTATGAAAGAAATGCATATATCAGCAACTTTTTGTGTATAAATGCATGTAATATCTTGCATGTGTTCTCTGCTCTGTGTAATGCTTTTATTTGGTAACCTTGAAAATATCTCTGATATCATATTCCCTTGCCAGAGGACAGTAATAAGCACACAGAGAACTGGAGTATGAACTTTGTCAATATTACTTATGACAGGGACATCTGAATTAGATATTACTCTTGCAAATACTTGGAAGATACTGAATTTATAAAATCTTTTTTGAACTAAAAAAAAAGACAACAAACGCACAACCAAAAAAAACCCATGCAACCCCTGCCCCCCCAAACCTCAAACTACAATAAAACCACAAATCAACCAAAACCCTCATCTCTTTTCCCTTGACGATGTTCTTTTCAGTAGTTTATTTGGAATATTTTAAAAATAATCTCTAATATTAGTACTTGCAAAGCAAGCTAGATAACACCTGATACTTCAAAAGGAAGCAGAGAGCGGCTTTAAAGCATGGGAGACAATATCATCTCTATAACATACTCTCCCAATAGTCTTTCAGGACTCCATGAATCAGCAATAGAGCCTTTTATTTTTCCCTCTTTTGTAAGTTAACCCCTTTAATGTGGGAAGTACTCACCTTCTGTAGAAGTTCATGTAATCTTTTTTTCTTCCACCAAGATTTTAAAGAAGGCTGTGATTCCTTACAGAAAGTTTCTACTTCTATGTTAGTCTCCAGTATATGAGAGCTATAATGTACAACCAAAAGTAATCTTAAAACTATTTTAGGGTTGTCAGGAACATAAAGAATGCAACCATGATGTTACATTTCTCATTGTGTTAGAGGAAAGGTATATCTGGCCATCTGGGGTGAGTGAACAGGTGACCAACAATAAGCCGGGGTTTGTGTACTTTTTGAAAACTGTCATATAATAGAAGTGTAGAAATGGATATGTAACAAATTTCATAATTATCCTTTTTAATGAATTACTATCTTGTCCCTAAGTAGTATTTACTGTAGTTCCTGTTAGGGGAAATTGAGATCAGAGAAGAGGTAAATGCCTGCATATGGGAGGTGCTGTGTAATGCAATTTATTTCCTATGCTAATGGTTATATTCCTTTTGGCCTTTAAATAGTCTTATAGTTGTTTTATAAAATGAATGACATCTTTTTTTTTTTATCCTAGACATAACTGCTAATTGGTAGATAACCAAAGTGCCCTGTGAACTATCATCAAAAAAACCCTGTTTTGTACCTTGTATTTCTGCAAGCGAAATTTGCTGTGTATATGACAAAGCGACTTGTGCTGCAGTGAGGAATCGGTCTGAATTTGGCCATCTCTCATGTGTGTGTCATAGGTTGTCTCCGAATTGGATACTGGAGAACATGCTGTTGCTATAGCAATGAAAGTCCTTTTGAAGGCAGGTTTCTTGGCAGAGCTGTTGTATCTCCTAAAGTGCTTGGTGCAATGATCTGAAAGTGCCTTGTCAGTATTAGCACATAGCTGTAGTGAGGAGAGTGGAAAGTATAGATTTCTTTAAAATATGTTTTCTGGTTTTGTTTGTTTTTATTTTTTCTTTTCCCAGAGCTGATTGTTGGTTGAAATCCCTGTTTATGAAGCTACAACTTCTAAAGATTTTTATGCTGTGAACAATTCTTGTATTTAGCATACTTAGATTTAACACATGTATAGATTGAACTATTTTAACAGCTAACTAGTGTTTATTGCAAAAGCATCACTGTGTGACTTTCTCAGTATCCTACAGTAGTTGCCCCTTTTATTACTTGCAAAATACATTTCTAGACAATTTCCTCTATGATTTTTGGTTACATCGAAACAGTTGTGAAAACACACTGCTTTATTCATAATGCTTTTTGACTTGATGTTTTCCTTTTTTTCTAAGTTAAAATGATTGCCTTGCTTACATATTATATTTGCTACAGAACCATAAATGTGACACTAATGGGGAAAAGATCACTTGTGGTTCTGTATTTATTTGGAAAATATACCTTTTGTAGGATCACTTTTTTTTCACCAACATGGCTAGATCTTTGTGTATAAACATTTCCTCCTCACTGTGGTTTTCTTACCAAAATAAAAAAAGGCTGTGAATTTCTTGTGTCCGATCAGATCGATATCTTTTTTGCTAAGTGAGGTTTTCTTCCCCAAGATGAAATATAGGGGTTCAGAGACAACTTATATAGTGCAATACTCTAGACAGCAGTAACATCCATTTCTACATGGGCTGCGAGGATGGAATTAGCTATTTCTTTTTCCTTATTTAAAAAGATTGGACAATTATAAAACTGAGTAATACAAAGAAAAGTGAAAACTTTTCTCAGTCGGGAGACAATGTGATTAACACTGTACAGCATATTCTTTCATGTGGACTGGAATTTCCATATTTAAATGTGCCTTTATTACTAAAAGGGTCTCTCAAAGAGAAGAACTTTCAAGTGATGTCTATGGCTTGCTCCATCTTTTGCAGCTTGTTGTGTAACAGTCTTTAGCTTTATCACTTTCTTTGAAGTAGTAGATACAGATGAGAATTAAACAAACACAATTCTTTCTTTTTTCTCCTTCCAAGTGAAATTATGGAAGAATGAAATAATTAACACTTTATTTGTACTTGAACTGCCTGTTGTAGCACATGTATGCATGTGTCATAGAGCTGATCTCTACAGCTTGGATTTTGTTTTTCAGTCCCTGCCTCTTGCCCCTTTCTCAGAGCAGGAAAGAAGCATAGCTTCAGATTGGCTTGGCCTTGGGAAGCGTTACAGAGCTGCTGCTCTAAGCAGTTTAGACAGAACTTGTTACTTAGAGTTTCTACATGTGGTGGTCTAACCTGGATAGACAAGTTGTGGTGTAGGTGACCTTGTCATGGTGACCAGGTCCTGTACTAAAGACAGGACAGCATTGATTGTACTGAGAGTGTGAACCAAGGGAATTAGACTCTGCAATGTCTGCTTATTGTTGTTTTGCCTTTTTAAGCAAATTTAATGCTGCATCAGCAGACATGTGTGCTGAAGCTCTCTAGCTATCCTTGGGAACGAAGACAACATTAATAACCCAAGTTTCCTTTAACTGTTTTGCCAGTTGATATCAAGTCACGTTTGGGGGGAAAAAAGGTCTTTCATGGCTGCAACAAAAGTTCTGTTTATGTGTCCTTTTAGCCTTTCAGTCAATTAATACTGATTGAGTAGGCACTGGTTTTGGGATTGTGGCTATAGGCTCACTGAAATACACTGCGATAAGCTCATTGTGTTCTGAATATGTAAGTATGTATTAATACTGGCCTGATTATGTCAGGATTATCAAAGATAGCATTTAAAATGAATTTAGTATGAGAAGTTAGGTATTTATTTTTTGAAATTCTAATTCTGAAAGAATTTATACTTGGATGACTGATTCTAAAATGAAACAAGCAGCTCATGTAATTCATGTAATAGGCTTCTGTCTTGTGATACTAAATACTCTCCAATATCCTCTGGTTTTGTTTCCTTCTATGCTACTATTTTATCAGATCCATTAAGTCATAGGGATATGGAATACTAAATTGGGAACAAAATACAAAATTCTCAATGTGATTTTTTTTTTTTGGTCTGATTTTTTTAATGAAAATTCTTACCTTAAAAATTCACTAGGAATAGCAAATTCCTAGGAAATGTTATTACTCAATACTCTGCTGTTATTTTAGTCATCTCTAGCAAAAGCTTTTGCCAAGATTGTTTCATTGAATTATGAAGAAAGGATAATTTTGAGTTTTAAAGGACAGAGCAAAGAGGAGAAATCTCTGTTCTCATCTTGCTGCATAATCCCTATGTCTTTTTGAGAAACTACTATTTTTTTTTAATTATCTTTTTTCTTCCCTGTTTTATTTTCCGGTTTCCTCAGCTGTAAAATGGGGGCTGTGTTCACACTGTAGAAGAGACAGAAGTGTTTTTTAACTTCCCCCTCACTTCAGGGAAATGGTGGATTTGGAATGGATTAATGGGAATAACTTCATATGATTTAAGCAGAGTTAAACTAGCTTGCACATATTTTCAGTGTTGATATCCCCTCCCTCCTCTTGTATATAATTTTTGTGTCTCTGCTTGTTTAATTCCACCTTTCACTTATGTTGATAAAGTTTTTGGGGTTTTGTTTTTCAATTCCTACTGTATTTACTACACAGCTTTTTAAATGTAAATTCTTTTCTTTAAAAATGTAGAAATGCAAATACCAGTCTACTCATAGCAACTCATAGCAACATTCTAGAACCTGTTTTAGCGCACTTCTACAGATTACATAGGATTCACATTTCTGTAAATTTTATTTGAATCTAATCCAAATAAGAAAGCGCAGATAAACACATTTGCCTACATTTCTTGAAGCAAGAAAATAGCCAGTCTAAAAAGGTTTCCTGATACATAAACAGAAAACAGCCCTGTCCATAGCAATCCTTTGTATTTAATGGATTAAATTCAGTTTGACAGCTGGATATATGTACCAGTGTCTAGCCTATGGCCATGATCTAATAATCGTAGATAGGGTAAGAAGTCGTCTAAAAAGATTCAATAATCAAGTGGGGTTTTTTTGACAAAACCTACTCCGACTGAAACAAGAAATGAGGCTGTGTTAAATGTGACTGCATTTGCTATCGTGCCTGTATTCTGAATAGTTAATAAATACCCTTTGGGATGCTGTAGACAGAACCTATGCTTGAACAGAGTCGGCAAAGCTAATTGCGCTACAACAGTGTGCACCTTTAAGTTATGAAACAAATTTGATCTGACCTAATGATCATGAAGAACTTAGTTTCAAAGCATTAATTCCTCCTTTCCTTGAAGTGCCTTGTAAGTTGTTTGCTTCTTTTGTCATAAAAGTGTTGTATACTATTAAATAGAGCCTTTTGTGAAGCACACAATACTTATAATTCTGGTATGTAGGGGAAGTTTAAGAAGTACTGATGAGTAAATACATGTCAAAGGGAAAGACTTCAAGCACTACAGATATTGTGAAAACAAATACTTTACACGCTTACAGTGTGCTTTGGTCTCAGTTATTTTTGACTAAAACCTACATCGTACGTAACTATCCTTTAAGAGAAAAAACAGTGCCTTGATGCTTGAACAATCCTTTGTAAAGTTAAATTAAAATAGTGTATTTGGCTGAACTAGCATGTTATGACTTGTTTTATATTTGGTTCTAGCTTTTGGGGAAAAAAAAAAAGGTTGCTTTACATTCCATAAACCTCAGTAAAATCAATCAGTCTTGGATAAAAACAGGTTCTTCCATAAACTGCAACTTTGTTCTCTTTAAATAGAATTTCTGATATAGCTAGCAGGGGCGATGGTTTAGGAAGCACTGAGGGCGGAGAGGGTATGAACCAACTGAAAGAATTAAACCTTCCTTTAGGAAGGTGAATTAACTGTTCACCCCAATGTATAGGTTACTTCTGAATGTGATACTTGTTGAGGTGCTGCTTGCTTTCTTTTTTAAATATTGACTACTTTTTTTTTTTTGTAGTGAAAGTGATTGGAGGTGCTTATTTTTAAACTTCACCACAGCTTTTATGAGAAGTAGGGTATTTGCATGGAAGCTAGTATTTGGGGAAACACGGAAAGCTGGAGAAATCAGGAGGTAGAAGTACCTTCCAGGGAAGCCCAGAAGATTGGTCTGGTTGAAATGGTTAGTGTGGGAAGGTTATCATGTGCCTGATGTGCAGGAATCCCTAGGGATTTTTATCACTTCACTTATTGTTAATGTGCAAGGTGTACATTTGATCCTTCCCCGTTCTGCTACTGTATGTAGATGTCTTCTCCAACTTGTTCTTGAAGAATATTTGTCTGACTTGAGTGGTAATAGACAGAATATGAAAGCAACTTCCATGTCTATTTTGGCAGGGTTGCATTATCCAAAAACTCAGAACAAAGCTTAAGAGCATGAGCGTTTATAAAGAGTAGCATTCCACTTTGAAGCTGAGAAATAAAGGACTGTACTATTCTGCCCTTAGCATTCTTCACGCAGATGGCCATGTCCATTCCCATGTGTGTACTACTGTCTGCTACCAGGTTTCTGTTACCGGTTTTGGTAGTTGGGGATGTCTTTGCTCTGGCCTTGATGTTGATTATTCTCAGTTTCTGAAATAATTCTTCTTAATATGAACTTAGTTCTTAATTCCAAGGAAGAATAAAGATGAGCTGTTAGAGTGATTGTTTTTTGTAAGGTTGCTAGTGATGCTGCTTCTTATAGTAAATATTAATGTCATAATTAAAATGCTCTTAATTGCCATTGGGTAACACAGGGTAGATTTAAATTTATGTGGATGTTCAGCTGATGCTTAATAATTTTTTAGGGTTTTGTTTGTTTTTGTTTTTTTTTTTTTTTTTTTTCCCAGTGATTTACATTGTCCTAGACTTGCTTTCATCCATGTCATTAATAGTTAACTGCTTGTAGGTGCATGTGATTCCTCCAGGCATTTGTATAATATGAACCAAATAATTGCCAGTCCTGAAAGCTCTATTCTGTGTTGTGTTTTTCACTTTCAGTTAATCTTTCTATCATGTCTTGATGGACAATAGGCCCAGGGACAGTTCAGTAACGTTCTCTTTCATTGCTGTTCCTGGTGCTGTGAGGTTTTAGTTTTATTTATTTATTTTTGATACAGTGGTGTCTTGCAGAAGTGATATTTTTCTGTGTGCATCTGTAAGAATTTATGACACATGGAGTGGTGTGGTCATAAATATTAAGAATAGTGTTTGTGTTCTGAGATATAATATGTTTCACTTTTACTGTATGTTAATTCTTCCAGAATATCTCAAATGAAGATTGTCCTAATCACCTTTGAGCAGTTTCAAATCTTTTTCCCTTTAAAAAAAATCACTTGTCTTAAAGTTTCTTCTCGTATGTTTTTGGAAATGTACAACTGAAAATGTAATTGAGAGGCAAAGCAGTGTCTGCAGTCACCCTTGAACCAGTGACAGATTTAGTGTTTTAAGACTTTGCATTCTCATGGGGCAAGGAATGGGCTTTTAAATATGGTTTTAGCCTGCTTTTCCTCAGAAGCCTCATGACTGATTGACTTTAAATACAGAAAGATTTAAAAAAGATAACTACTTGTTTCCAGTCCTTTTGGAAGTGATCTTTGAAATACACACATAACATAGTACTAATTGGCATGCATCTGGAATTGTACTGTTGAGAATGATATTATTATTTCTTCTTAGGAAGTTTGTTGAACTTAGATAAAATTCAACAAGGTAGGGAATTACTTCATTTCTCAGAGGTCTGATACCTTTTCTCTGAAAACTTTTGGCACTTTTATGATGAGAAGCAAATTTGGTATCTCTATCTGTTGTGTTTGATGTTGTGTTTGAACTGTGCCATTTTTTTTTACCCCTCCCCCCCCCCCCCCCCCCCCCCCCCCACCCCCCCCCCACCCCACCGCCCACACCCCTACACCACCTCCCACACCTCGACTTCCTCCGCTCACTCTCTAATATGA